>VUQH01036172.1:25292-48464 GCA_015106775.1 Etroplus canarensis | reverse complement strand
CCGAAGCTTCACTCACCCACGCTTCCCTGCCTCTCCCTCCCCCCCACCTCGGTAATGCTTTTGTGAGATATCGCCGCGGCCAGACGCAGCTCAGAGACCGTGCGTAACAGGAGTACGCAGCAGCGGCAGCGGCAGCACCGGCTCTACGAGCGCTCACCGTGCATGTCAACTTAAAAAAAAAAAAAAACACGCTAAAAGCAAAGTCTCTCCGCGGTGAAGACACTCATCGGATCGCAGAAATTCATGGATGTTATTGGATAATTCCTCCTTGTTTTTTGTGTGTTGGTTTGTTTTTTTGCGCGGATCCACAGAGTCTTGCAGTATAGCGCACGTCGGTCCAGGAATGGCGCGATAAAAGTGATCAGAGGAAACGGTCCCAAGTACAGTCACTTTCTGTGTAGCCGTCTCGTCATGTATTCACCGATTTGCCTCACTCAGGTATTTGTGTCTTGTGTTAATTTACATCTACCATTTGCGCATTTGCATTTAAATCGTCACATGGAGTGTGCCCCAGGAATTGAAAAGTTTGTGTGTGTGTGTTCAGCCTCAGCTGTTACAATTTGTATCAATTACACAAACTTGCCATGTAGGTAAAAAAAATAATCTTAAAGTGAAGCAAAACTTCACTTTCTAATTCAAAATGTATGTTTCATTCCAAATAACCTGATATTTTTTACTGATCAGATCGTATATTCCAGTGAAAGTCGCAACAAAAAATTAATCAGCTGAGTTCTTTTAGGTTGAGGTGCTGATTTTCATACAGTCTGTATTTATTAAGTTGTGCTTAAAGATGATTTTTAGAATAGCACCACAAGACTCTGTTCTTGATAATCTTGTATAACTGGTACATGTATTTTCTCTCAGCTTTAATTACCTTTTTTGCGTCCTCCAATAACCTCACACACACTCTCTCTCTCTCTCTCTCTCTCACACACACACACACACACTTTGCGGCCCTGCCTGAGCTGTGTTTATATATTTTTTTTTCTCAGGCGTGTATTTGTATTTAGAATAAAACCCTCATACTTTAGGGAAGTGAAGTTGGAAGAAGATAAAGCCACTTGCACTGTAGGAAGATCAAACGCATGATAAGGTTGATTCAGCGGTTGGACAGAGTAGCTGACTGTTTTGGCTGACTCAGTTTTACTGTTTATATTTTACTTGGCATAAGTAAGTGATTGACTGAGATGTGGTTTAGTTTGTACTTAAGAGGATTGTGCTTTTATGGCCCCAGCTGAAGTGCACTGCATAGGCCCCGGCCAAGTCATTTATCTTTACAGCATTTGGCTTTAACCTGGTTTGAAAAAAAAAAAAAAAATATTGTACAGCAGAATATCTGAAGTGTTTTTCGACAGGATAGCGGGAGTGAAAAGGATTTCAGAAACAGCTGCTGCCAAGCGCATTTACTAGCATTTAGATTTTACTTTTGTCATTTTAATTGGCAGTTTAATAGTAAGGAGATGACATTAAGAGGAGTTCTGAATGATTTTTAACCTCTCTTGAAGACAGTGAGGAGTTGTGCCATCTGTAGTGACTGTAACACATTTACGAACTGTAAAAGGAATGTGCAGAGTGGAACAAGTTCTCTCTTTTCGTGTAGTAAGTGATCATAATTTGGATCTGGAGCAGAGTTTTATCGGCCTGTGCAGCTGAGAACAGAAATGTGGCTTTTCAGAGGAGCACGAGCAGCAGGCACAGATAGGGAGTGGATTTCTGTGGTTTCCTATAGCCTGCTTGCCTGACTGCCTACAAAAAGAACAATATGTGGTTTAACTCTTCAAAAGTCTGCCAGAAAAAAAAGGCCTGCGTGTTCTTATTAAATCTGACATTTTAATGAGCTAAAACAAAGATAATTTAATGTTTCCACTTCTCGCTCACAGCTGATGTAATTTCTGATGATTCCTAAATCGTCCACATGATTCCGGCCATTCCTACACTCACAGAGAGCAAGAATAAGGAAATGATTATATTTTATTTTTGAATTATTGAAGTATTTATTAATATTAATCCCCACAGACCCGTGAGATGTTGCTTTTTTTTTCTTTTTTTTAATTTTTGAAAATAAAAAAAATCAGTGAAATGCAAACTTGCAAAAAGTTTTGCTGAAACATTTCAGTAAAAGATAATGTTTAATGCAGCATTTTTCACAGTTATTATAAAAATTAGATTAAGAATTTAAAAAAAAAAAGTTGAGATAGAACATTTTAAAACTAGACCAGACTGGCCAGCTTCAACTTTTAGGAATGAAGGTGGGCAAGTGTCATTCCATGGGTTAACCTCAACACTTAATTTGCTTTGGCATGAAATCCTTTTTGAATCCTCAATCAACCTTTGCAAGTACCTTTCGCACTACCGCTTTTTTTTGATGTGCCGCCTTCCTCCTCTGCTTGTGTTTTATTGCATTTTGTACAGGCAGCCTCCATGCATGAGGCTGTTTGTATTGCGTCTTAAGAATCTCCTTAACTTCCCTTTTTGTGGCTGCATCCCGCTTCCAGCTTCTTCTCTGCTGGATAAGTTCACAGTGGTATGCGGCTAGTTTGATAAGAGAAATGCAACTGTGTGGGGCGCATGCTCTCTGTAGCAGCAACAGCAGCAGCAGCAGCAGCAGCAGCAGCAGCGTTACAGGAGTCAGAGCATGCTCGTGAATTGAGAGCGGAGCTGCGAGTGCATTCACTCTCCGGGCTTGGTGCTATTGTAGTGCTGGCAGCTGATATAAACGGTGGAATTTACTTGTCCCACGTGCAGCACATCCAGATACATCTAGGATGGTAAACCTAGTGTTCCTCTATAAAGAGATCATTCTCAGCTTAAAGAAAGTGCCAATAACATCATGTAACTGATCACGAGGGATTTTAAAATTGTGGTCTGACCTCCCTTCTGCTTTAAATTAGTAGCTGGAGAAACACAAATTTCTTATTTTTCTTGTTTGATGACATGAGTTTCTGATTATATTTCTCTCCTTCTCTCTTTCTTCTCCTCACTGTGCCCTTTGGATGCTCCAGGATGAATTTCATCCCTTCATCGAGGCACTTCTTCCTCACGTCCGTGCCATTGCCTACACGTGGTTCAACCTCCAGGCCAGAAAACGCAAGTACTTCAAGAAGCATGAGAAGCGGATGTCCAAGGACGAGGAGCGCGCAGTGAAGGATGAGCTTCTGAGCGAGAAGCCCGAGGTTAAACAGAAATGGGCATCCAGGCTGCTGGCCAAGCTGCGTAAGGACATTCGGCAGGAGTATCGGGAGGACTTTGTCCTCAGCGTGACGGGCAAGAAGCCCCCGTGCTGTGTGCTGTCCAACCCGGACCAAAAGGGCAAGATACGCCGAATCGACTGTTTGCGGCAGGCCGACAAAGTTTGGCGTCTGGACCTGGTGATGGTCATCCTCTTCAAAGGCATCCCTCTGGAAAGTACAGATGGCGAGCGCCTTGTCAAGTCTCCACATTGCACCAACCCAGCACTTTGTGTCCAGCCACACCACATAACAGTATCAGTCAAGGAGCTGGACTTGTTTCTAGCATACTATGTCCAGGACCAAGGTAAGCTTGAAGATCACACTGTGTGTGCGTGCGCGTGCGCGCGCGCGTGTGTGTGTTGCAGTGTGTGTGAGTAAGCTAATGTCACGTGTGAATGGTGGTTTAGCAAGGTCAAAAGTCACATGGCTTTTTTTCTGGCAATTCTAAATCTGACACACACACACCCTCACTCACACACACACACACACACACACGCACACAAACACGAATACATATATATATATATGTATATATATATATATACACACACACACATTGTAATCAAAATTTTATGCAGACCATGTTTTACATGTGTCTTTACTTTTTTGATGTCCAGAAGCTGCTTATATCCATGTAATTCTTCAGTCATTATTTAGTTACCTTGTACAAACACATCTACATAGGCTTGTATAACTGCTGCACACACACTGCACGCCTATTCCATTTGTTTGGAAATCAAGTAGTGGCATATGTGGAAAGTTTCAGCATAGACTCATTCAAAATGAGTTGAATACACTTGTAGTATTTTTTTCCAAATACTAAATATATTGAACAGTATTAAAGGATACTCATGTTTTATTCATGTATTTATTTATTTATTTATTTTTTTGGTGATTGATAAAAATAATTATTTAATCTTAGGTTGTCGTTAAGTTACAAAATATCTCAGCATTTGTCCCTGTAGTTCTAATTACACAAAGTCATTTTAAAACTGAGCTGTTGTCAGCAAAAAAAATCTTGATTTTTTTTCCCCATTAAAAGGGTAATAAATACATAAAATTATCAGTGAACAGATTTCTAATAGTAAAGAATTTACAGACATGAAAAAAAAACTCCGGGTAATTTTAAATGTAAGCTAGAAATTTTGGTTTCAATTTTTTGGTATGTTTTCTGTTTGAAACCTCTGTGTGTAATGTGGGATTTTTGTCTTTATTGCCAGATTCCTGAAAACGAGGGATTCTTGTACATGCAAGCCATTTGCAGACATATTGTGCTCAATGTGATGACAGAGCCATGCAGGCTGTTTTCAGTACATTGTATTATAAGAGGATAGAAAATTGTTTGCCAGGTTGTGGAATAGTTTTTGACATGCACACGTGTTAAATTGATTTGTTAAAATAATTTTTAAAAATTAAATATCCAGAATTTCCTTTGCTTTTCAAATAACAGAAATGGCCACACAGATGTAATAAAGGCATTTAGGAAAAAACAAACTGAGATCATATCTGGAACAGAAATAATATCCAAAAAATGTATCTCTAGAAAATGATTTGCACGGTCAGTCATGCAGACTGTATACTGGCAGATTTGCACTTTCGTTCTGAGCAAAGGAAGATCGCATTCGGATATTATACCTTCCAGGTTCAGTGACCTCTAAAGAAAACACTTTTCACGTAGATGCTGTGTTATCACCATTAGTATCAGTGGTATTAGTTTATTATTACAACCTTTAAAAGCCCTTTCAAAATATAATCATTGTCCCCTGTAATACAGGGTTGCAGCTACATGTAAATACATTTCAGTCATATATGTCTCACAGTTTTAAACTCCCTATGATGGAGTCTCACTCTCCTGTATTAAATCTGCTGCAACAACACTGAGTAACCACCACTACGTTCCTATTGAGGGGTGGTGGTATAGCTAGCTCATTATCATCAAACCCTGAGCGCCATTTTGTGTTTGATAAGTGCCAGGGAAAGCAGAAGGCACAGCACAGAGACAATAATGGTTGCCACTGGCACCGGGGTTGGCATCAGACCCTCTTTTGTGTCTTTTGTAGGATGCCACCGCTTCTCTGGTTTGCATCTGCTGCATTTTTAACTGCTCGGTACCAACTTGAGGTCTTTAGTGCTGTTTTTTTTCAATATTCGCCATTCAAATGATGAGGTTAATTCATGTTTTATACTTTAAAAGCCATATTTAACCAGCTATTATTTTAGTAAACGGCATCTGCTTGGACAGGAAGATTCATTTTAGGGTTTGAAAATAAAAGGTTAACATAATTTTCTGTTTTAGTTTGGATTAAATTCTCTCCTTCATATCGGAGCGATTATTTACCGTTGTCCGCAAAATTTCTATTGACTGAAACTTTGGCAAACACAAAATAGCATTCTTTTACTGGGATCACAGAGACGGCCACCTTTTTAAAAATTCTTTTTAGTTTTTGCAAACTAAAGCGTCTTTTTCTTTTCTTCAAGTTACCAAGCAGTCCCCGAATCCAGACAATGCAGCCATGTTGTGGTGGCGTGCGGCGCGGCGCCATTTTGTTTTACACTGTGCCAGGGAGGCAGGCAAATCACCAGTAATGGTTGTTAGAGGTTTGGAGGTTGGCATCAAACTCTCTTTGTCTGCTTGCAGCATGCCTTTGATTCGTTGGTTGGCATCCGCAATGCAGTGGGCACGTTGGAAAGTTTTTTGACAGTGGCAGAATGGAAGCCGCTGCCTTTGTTCTGCTGCAACTGCACGAAACAAACAAACATACAATCAAACACAAAGAAACTAGCAAACGGCTCAGCCTGAAACAGAATCTGGTTATTGGCCGAACTTTGTAGAAAAAAAATGAGAGTTCGGACTGTGATTTAATACGACCCCGCTTCTGCTGTGTTTTCTAATAAATAATTTTGCTGAAGTTTTTACTTTCCAACTGCTTTTCTGGTTACTTTTCGTGAGAAAAAATCAAGTTCAGAGAGTATTTGTTTTTGATTCTGGTGGGTTGCTGCCTGAGAAAGGTCGACGGGTTGGCAGCGAGTGAACTGGGTGAATTTTGAGAGGGCACTCAGCCCCCTTGTTCTGGGGCACAGACGCGTTTAGCCAGGCAGGGCTGTAGCACCCATGTGCATGCCCAGATGAATGCCCGCTGGGAAGTAGGCTGGGGGCTGGGAGTGGGGGTTGTGGCATCCATTGTGCCAACTGGCAGACCGTGTTCAATGCAGGGCCCAGGCTTCTCTCTCTCTCACACACACACACACACACACACACACACTGCCGTGGTAATCCAAGGCACTGTTATATCACTTTCTGATAAAATAAGAAGTGAAATTCGTATTTGTTTTTACCTTGAATCATCACCTCTCCCCCACCTGGATTCATATTTTGCACATCCAGTTTGACAGCTCGATGGAATAGTTGCAACGAGGCATGTAGATAATCATCGTGTTAGGACATGTTAGGATTCTCAAGGCCTCGTTTGTATGTGGTTTTTGTTACGCTGCTCATCCCTGTTTGCTCAACAACTGCAAGGATGTAGGCATTGTATTTGCTGAAAGGCCAACATTTAGATTTCTTGTTCTTTATAGCTAAATAAGAAAATAAAAATGATTTAAAAGATGTTTTCTCAAGATTATTCCATCATGCCCTCCAGTATCTTAGTTCTAAATAAAATCAATAATTACTAGAAAGCGTTCTGAGCATTTAGTGGGTTGCCAGTGGATTTCCTCATAACCAGTGACAGTCAAGGATTGCTAAAGTAGTCCAGTTTGTGACCAGGGAAGTCGAGGTCAAGCGCTTTTCCCATTACTCCAGTGCTGAAAGTTAACACGGCCATAAAATATCATTACCTTGACTTCCCCCCTCTCACTGATGTAACTTTTTTCACGCCGTCGTGATAGTTTGTAGAAATGGATGGATTACCTCCGAATACAAGCCCCCATGTTAATGAAAACCTTGTTTTACAATTGCCAGACTTAACCTCTGCCCCTGGGGTCGTGACCTTCGCAAAGAGATGTGACAGGGTGTCCTCTGAAGTTTAATTGAGCAAAACAGATCAGTGAAAACATGCGTTACAGGCTCGGGGCACGTGGAGGAGGGAGACTTTTTTGCCTTGGGGGTGGGAGCGGTGGTGGTCAGCGGAGTTGCTGGGAGGGCACGGCTGCTCATAAGCCCCCCTCGTTGAACTCCTCAATCGGGGTCAAACCACAGCAGTCGCGGGATCACCGGTGGTCTCTTGGCAACTATTTGTCTCCACTCTTCTGCCACTTCTTCTGGTATAGCTGGTGGTCCCTTGGTTGACTGGCCTAAGTGAGGGGGAGTAAGCACTTCTGACTCCCTCCCACACCCCCTCACCCTACAACCCAGTCCCCCAGGCAGGATAGACTGGCTGGTTGCTATCGTCAAGACTGCTCGCCACACTGCTTGGAATCGCTGTTTGCATCTTGTTTTCCGCCCGGCTGCCTCAGAGGCTTTGGTCAGGCGGTGAGTGCGGAGGTCTGACCTTCTGGGTCACAGTGGAGGTCTGTGACTAAGCACAACATCTAAACCTCCCTCCCTCCCTGCATCCCCTTATCCTCCTCTGCCATCAGGAATCACCCCTGCGGCACACTGCCCGGCCAAGTGACTCTCACTCCTTTTCTCTCCCGGACTCTTTTCTTTTCTCACTCCCTGGCTTTCCCTCAAGCCTGAGACTCTGAACATGACAGCTGTCCCAGACCCAGGCGCTTGGCCAGAGAAACGGTGGCTGGGTTTATGCCAGAAACGTGAAACAAAACTTGTTGTAAGGAGACGCCATTAAAGACACTGTTGTTCACTTTAAGTACAGTTACTCAACTCGTTGTACAATTTCAAATCCTTTCTTTTGCATGGTGATGTAATGTTAGACAAAGTCTCAAACGGCTCTCTTCAAAGTTGACATTGAATTTTATTCTTGAACATGAATTTTAAAGAACAAACTGTAAATACAAATAACCACTGATGCCTGAGATATATAGAAAAAGTCTTCACAGTGAACTGCACAACCCTGTGCTTAGCTTACATGCTGGCTTCCTTATTAGTATGCAATAGAGCCTGCGGTGTCTGGCTACCTCTCTCTCAGAGCCATAACCTATCGAACACATTCTCTCAATCTAATCCACTTAGAACTCCCTCCCAGCTTCACCGCTTGCCTTATTGATTTCCGCTTCCCACTAAATGTCTTCCCGATCCTTTTTCTCTTAACCCGGCAGCTATTTATGTTTTGCAGTGCAGCCTTTCTTTCTTTCTTTTCTTGCTTGCTCGCCCTCTTGCTTACTTTCTTTCAGTCTTAATGTCTTCACCCCCTTTCCAGGATCTTTGGTTGTTTGTGATCTCCATCTGACTTCCCTCTGCCTTCTTTCCCCTCCTGCTCTTTCTCAAACACTAACCTGGGTGCAGTGCAGCCAGGTTGCCTGGCACAGTATGAAGCTTGTGTTATTAGCAGCGGGGCTTTGCTCGAGCAAATACCTCAAGGCTTAAACAGGCCGTGTTACCTCCTTAGCCCTCTTTTGTGTGCCATGTGTACATAAATCTCCATGGAAACAAGGCAACTCGGAGCAGAGGCCACTGAGAAATGTGGATGCTTTCTTTCTCAACAAAATTTACAACTCCCTCCTTTGCTCCGCTACAGTGTGTTTAATTTGCTTGTGTCACAGTTTGCGCTGTTGCATCCGTCAAAAAATGGGACAAGGGCTTTCTTTGGCATTGTAAGGCTCGGGTATTGTGTTGAAAAGGCTTTTCTTGTGTATTTCAGCAGGAGACTCAGTTTTGCGTTCATGGCTACACTTGGTTAAGGTCTGCAGTTTGTGTCATTAGTCTATGGTTAAGATCTCAGCTTCCCCACACTTTCCCAGGCTTTTTGAGGAGGACCCCAAATGCATTTCAAATCCCCCCGAGGCCACTTGACTGGAGGACCGGCACCTCCCACTCCACCCGGATAGATTCCCCACCCCCATCCTGTCTGCCAGTCCTACCAAATGAAGACAAATGGGTACATTCACCCCTTATCCCAGACCTTACACCGTACCTCACTGTCCTGCCTTACAAAGCAGGCCCTCCCTGCTGCCTGAGCTTCTCCATCCAATGGCTGCACTCTCTTCTTTGCCGTCGTATTAGCGTAACTGCTAGAAAAACCCACTGTTGTCCCATCTGCCTGCTAGACTGGTCATGTAAGACAGCAGCGTTTGGAGTGAAAAGAAGGATAAGAAGGTTCAGACAAGAAGACAAAAAGTCTTAGATAGAGAATTTGTGTGAAGATGTTTTTGACCTTGCATTTTTTTCCAGTCAGTCTGGAGAAAAGCACCCTCAAGTACCGGAATAAGACTTTTATGCAAAAGCCCGTCCCCTTCACCCAGGACGGAGGCTTGTGAACAACTGATGAAGGGAAGAAAAAATGGGAAGGGGTAGTTGGTGGGGTGTTATTGGAAACTTCGGGCAGGGACAGACAATCAGAGTGGTTGCCCAGGAGACACTGACTTCTCTGAGCGGCACCCCCCACCCTGCTTTGCCCCGTCAAAGTCTTTTCAGGCCAGACAGGGCCGATCAGTGGCCTAGAGTGATGGTTGTCTCTTCTTTTGTCCAGTGGTACAGTACGGCCCATCACTGTGACGGCTCGACAAGACCTGAGTGGGACAGAAAAAGAAAGGCCCGCCATCACAGCGCTGTGCAAAATGTACTTTTGGGTGGGCATGTTGTTGTTTGGGGTGGGGGGGCGAATCCCTAGAGAATTTCTTTCTAAAGTCAGTGCAGTGGGTCAGAGAGGGGATATGGTGTCTGGGGCTTGGGAATGGCCTGCTTGGGACGGATTCATCAGCACCCCATTGAGTTGTCAAAGCAAGCAAAAGAGCTGCACTCCTCCCTCACATATGTTAGGTTGACTTTTCAAAAAAAACCCTCCCAAATTTAGAAACCAACTGTCGAGCAGCAGAGTAATAAACAATAAACCCTCCCAGTGAGATTCTATTATTTTACTGATTCATACAATAAGAAAAGTTATATAGCTAGGAAAAATAAGTCATTTACATTTTTAGCGCTTACAGCAACATGCTGTCTTTTATGAAAGAAGGCATCTTTGAGCAGCAGGGCTGTATTTGATTAAAGTGAGCCATATACAGGGTAGACAGGAGGAGAGGAAATATGGATGCCTTGTTGTTTGTAACAACATGAGAACCTCATATCTCAGGATCACCAAACTGCAGATGTTACACATTTTCTACAGAGGTACTTTCTCCTCCGTCACAGGCAGTTTTGTTTTTCTCTTTACATCAAGGCATTAAAAACAAACTTAGTGATTAAAAGGAAGAACAAACAAGTGCAGCTTTCCTCGGAGATATGTACACAGATATGGAAGATTTAAATTTAGGAATCACACAAGCGCAACACTTACAACAACCAGCCAGTTAAATCAGAAACTCTAAAAAAATCTCACCCAGCGCTAATATCAGGACAGAATTATTTTAGACCTTGCTACAAACTTTGAGCATAAAATTTTGCGAGTATTCCATCTTTTTTTTATGACTTTTTCTCAATAAAACTAGAAGAACTCAGAATGGAAGCCTCTGTCAAGTCCATAGAGTGCTTCCATGGTATAATTACACCTGAAAGCAACAGTATCAAGTCATGTTTGCTCCATAAATTTGCTCCACTGGATCTAGAGCTATAACTAATGGAGATACATAAAAACCATTGGCGCTCTACTGAATCAGCTGAGTCAGCTGTAAGTCTGTAGCATTATTTTCTAACTTACAGTAAGAAATTTCTCATAAACCCTCTATATTTCAGCATTCTCGATCATGAGTGCAATGGAGATGTTGTAGGCTGCTGTAATTGCTGTAATTTTTATGCTAACATCGTAGCAGTTATTTATGGAGCTGGAACAAATTTCTTGAAATTACCCCATCCCTTAATGGGGGGGAAAATTCCTCCAAAAAATTCTTGGATCCAGATCATTATCTGAATCATCTGCAGATTTTAATGGTTTGTTCCTCGTACCGCACCCCACCCCTCAAAAGATTTCATTAAAATCTGTTCCAAGCTTTTTTAAGTTATATTGCATAAAAATAAACAAGCAGACAGAAAGAAATCATTGGAAAAAAAAAACAACTGGATGCCGATTGTGATTTGGATTCACTCCAAAATGTAATAGTTTGTTACTTGTATCACACCCCACCTGCCCAAAAATAAAATTATGAAAATCTATTCAGAACTTCTGAGTTTTATTGCCCACAGACAAGGAAACAAACACCCAAATTCACCTAAGTAATTAGGCAATTTTGGATGTGTTAACCTACAGAAAAGTCTGATTCTGTGAATGAAGTAATGATGAAATTGTTTGCCCACAGTGCCTATACTTATGTTGACACGGGCTGCGTGTATGCTGTGATTAAAGCCAGCAGCAGCACTAACAGGATGGTTAATGGAGCCCGTTATTTTTCCTGAGGAAGAACAGGGCTTGTTACCACGGTGTCCACTGAAAGTCTCTGTGATGATCCAGATCCCAATAGCTTGAATTCTTCTCAAATTGTCCTGCTCGCTCTGCTTGCAAGAATCTCCAGCTGGTAGTTTAACTGCACGGACTTTTAGAGAACCCTCCCTAAAGTTTATATGCAAATCCAAAAATGTACACATGGAAACATGTGTTCTCACTTATACGCTTGTAGAAAGTGCGCAAATCCGATGTGTGATTACTCACCTGCACATCTCCTCAAAAGACTGCATTCAGATTCAGTGAACAGGAACTCCTCAGTGCTCCAGCTGCTGCCAGGCAAAAAAAATTGAAAGTGGGATTCCTTTTAAAGGCTTGTTCCAGATTTACCAAGTCAAGATTGTAATTAGACCTCCAACATGTGCACATACCTACAACCCGCAATTACACTGCACATTCTTACCAGAAAAAACTACTCTACCATCCCTATCTTAAACCTCATGGTGTAGTCTACATTACCAAAGAAATGTGGCTAACAAGAGGTCATCAGGCTTTTGTTATCTCTGTAGTATCCTGCTCTTTCCTGTTGAACAAAATCCAGATGCTTTCTAATTTGAGCTTTACCCAACAGGGCCATGATGTAATAGCTGATCTTTCCTCATAATTTTTACAGAATTGTTTGCAACCTGTGGTCTGGGATCTCTGCTGGCTTAATGTAGTCTTTTTGAGCTGTTATGATAATGACTCTAGTTGACCTACAGATGGCTAAATGAGTAATGCTCAAACTCATCATCTCTTATGGCATCCCTGTTGAGCCTGCTTGGTGTTTCCCAGGAACATCTTCATGTGCTAATGTGGGTCGGTTTTGTGAACTGTAAGTTGCTCACTCGACATTTTTACTCCCCTTTTTCTGAAAAACCTCTGGCTGTAACTTGCGTTACCATGTGTGTCTTGTTAAGGGCAGTTATGACAAATGGCAGCAGCTGTACAAACTAATCTCTCTGTAGCTTTCACACATGGCGCCCAATTAACAATGGACCACTGTGGGGCCCTAATCCATGGTGCAGCCATCCTCTGGTCCCGCTTGCTGAGCCAACTGCCCCAGGAGACTCTTCTTCTCAGCTCTCCTGCTAGTCAGTCTCTTAACTCCATTCAGATGGGAGCTGATGAACACTGCTTTAGATGGAGACATGGTAGCCATCTTGTTTGCTTCCATCTTGTGATTCCAGGTTCCTTATGATAAAGAGTCTGGGTTTTATATGTCACGTTGAAGTTCTTCGGGATCGAGTTGCAGCCCTGAGAGAAAGTTACGTGTATGGTACATTTGAGTATTTGAACTCCCACATGCACATTAGAAGTCACGTGTATTCAGCTTGTGCGCTTGTGTGGTATGGAATAAAATACATGCATGCGCAGATGCAGTTGCTAGACGTAGCAAAGTGGCTCGTGAACAGGTGGGTTGGAACAGTGTTTTTTTTTAACGTGTGTGTTGGTTTGATATAGCTTCCGTGCCAGTGGGCATACTTCCAGTAGTAGCATGATGAAATGCTGTTTCTCGGGGCCTCAGATAGCTGAATGCACTGTGTAATAGACTTAAAGTTCTGGTGGAGAGTGTATTACTCAGTGCATGCACGACTTGTGCAAATTTATAGGATAAACTATATGGAGGCAAGGGAATGGTAGCCCACGGTTTTTACTGGTTCTTGTAAACTTTGGAATTATACCAACATTGCAAATCACATACATAAGCAGTATCCATCCACTGTCCCAGGAAAAGTTTTAATGTGTCTTTCTAGTCATCCAAGGGCATGTCAGCAAAGCTTCATATGACTTAGCTAAAGTATTCCCTTTTCAGTTTTACATTGCAACTATTAATTCCAGTCCTGAAATACAGTAAGACAACAGTACTTGGATACAAACCAGTGTTTTTTTTTTGTTTCCACATTTTCTTCACTCTTATCCAAAACAAAGCCACAAACGGGAGTTTGAGACTCAAAAGAAGGGTGTTGAAGGGTCGACGGCCATCAGGAAAACGATGCAAGCCCCTGCCAAATCTATGACATGAATGAAACAAATGGATGAAGGAAAATGAAAATGGTTGGGGTGTGATCTCTGGCAGGCAGAGCGAAACCAGTGCCAACTATTATGAATGGGAAACTGCTGCTGAGCTAATGAAAAAAAAAAAAAGAGAACTCTTTTTTTTCATCCGCCATCCAAGAATAATTAACTGCGGGCAGGCCTTCTGGTGAGGGTGGAGAAAGCCACAAGACACTTGACTAACATCTCACCGCAAAGGAGGACAGGGACACACAAAGAGGGAGGGAGAACAGAAGCAACAAAAGGAGGTTTATGGGGGGACAAAGCAGAGTTCTCAGTTACTTTTAGCTGTGAAAAGAGGAGCTAAAGGTGGCATTTCTTAAAACCCGTTAACTGTTTTAAAGGATGGTAATACAACACCAAGTTAAAATGCCCATAAAAATGTGCGATTTCCTTTTAAAATGATTAGTATGAACACATTAAACTTTTAGCTTTATTTCAATGACTACTTGATTGTGAAGCAAAAAGGTCAAACACTTCTCATTTCCAGCTTTCAAATTCAGTATTTAGGATACTTCTCTATTAGTTTTTACATTTTTCAGTTAAGTATGCTGGAATTTAAGCCTGCTGGTCAGACAAAAACCAACAGTAAAAGATTTCCTTGGGTTGTGGGAAGCTGAAGGAATAGGCATTTTTGATGTTTAATAAAAAAAAAAAATCAGTCAAAAAGAAATCCATCACGAAAACAATAATTTCTTCCAGCCCTACTGTACTGTACTGTACTGTATGTATCTCCCACAGGCTACTCTCATGTAGGCAGGATGACATGATGGAAAGAGCAGAATGGGGGCCAGATGTATGTTTATATATAGGACCTGACAAGGGTACAGAGCATGACACCAGGCAGAGGCGTTGCATATCTCATGCACATGATCACGTACACCACATCCTATAGTGATAAGGAGTATATGTACTGTATGTAAAGCAAAGTAAAGAACAACTGGTAATGATGGCCAGAGCTTCATGATACCAGATGGATTAATGCTGGAAGACGGTGCAGAGGCTAATTACAGGAGGTAGTCAGTCTAAACATACAAGTCTCAATTTTAGCTGTATTTTTTTGCGTTTTGTTTTTCTCACTTAGAGGCCCAAAAAGTGCCGGCTTTTATTTTAATCCGTTAGACACCACCCCCTAGCCAAGAACAGCAATAGTTTTGTTTTACCTTTAACCCTTTTTGAAATTGGCAGTCTTGTATGCCACCAACATCACCCAAAAGCTGACAAAGCATGCACTGTTTTTAGGCAAATGCTCAAAACAAAAAGTGGTTTCCCCATTATGGCAATCAAAGCACCGTTATCAGCGATCAACATATTCTCACCCAGAGACAGAGAGGAGAAGAATGCCCCATTGACTGATACTGCCTGCTAGGCTGGTTGCGCTGATCTCCTGAAGAAAAGACCAGTGTCGGTGGTGGACCCCACACTCCTCCCACCTCTCTTTGCCTTCTTCCTGCTATATATGTCTCAATACTTGGGGGTTCTTAGAAAGGGGGAGCTGAAGAAGGCTGCATGTGTGTATGTGTATTGTTGAGGTGCTGCCTAGGGAGACTCTATTCCATGCTGGCGGTGTGTGTGTGTGTGTGTGTGTGTGTGTGTGTGTGTGTGTGTGTGCGCGCGCGCATGGTGGGGTGGGGGGGCTGAAAAGACGGAGCCGTCACCTGCCAGACTGCTGGAATGTTAATGCCATGGCTCTGATAATTGGATTTTGTACACACCGTCTGTGAGGAACGTCCAGCAACTTTCCCCCTCTTATTGTTCGACCCAGCCCCGGACCCTCAATAGAGCTTGTCTATGTTTATACAAGCACTCACGTCTCAATAAAGACTGTTTACAATGTGTGTGTGTGAGCGAGTGTGGTGTTGGAATTCTGAATCACAGAGCAATTGTGTGTGACAGGGAGACTGAAAATGAAAACAAGTTAGTGTCAGATTATCAAAATGTGACAAACATTTAAGTTATTAGAGAGATTTGTCAGGTCTTAAAATCGGATTTCCAGAAAGATTTTCTGCTTACTTGGATTAAAGGCTTTTTCAAAACCTCGTCCATGAACTTGACATTAACTATTCATCGAATCACTTTAACACCATTCCTACACGCAGAGTCAAAGGTAGGCACACCCATTTTCAGGTCAGAGGTGAAGAGGAAGCGCTTCCTATTGGTGGAGTGTGTGCGAGGCATACATGATCTCAGATCATTAGGGAAGTTATGGCTCTTGTTTGCGTTCGGGGGGGAGCCTGGATTCGGGCCGGGAGCTGTGACGCACTGGTTTCCCTCTCCCTGGCCTCCCATGCTATTTCCACCCAAGCTGTGGCGGCTTGATCTGGTTAAACGTCTCGGCTGCACTGACCTGAATTCCTCATATTCACCTCAGAAGACCCTTGCCTTAGCCACTTCTTCTATCCCTACAGTCTTTCTATGCAGTGAGCCTATGCTTTGTTTGTGTGTAAAAGTTCCTTCCTGTGCATAAGGAAGCTATGTTTGAAAAAAGTTATCCTATTTCCAGCTTAATCCCTCTGAGCAGAACTGCTAGAAACAATGACAGTGGTTTTTCTTTTGGCAGAGTGACTTGTTGTGATTAGATAAACAGCCTCTAATTGTATTTAATCTGTGTTAAAATAAGGCATTTGGAACAATTACTTTGGTATGTTTACCAAACAGCTGTTGTGTGGATCCTTTTTTTTCCACATCTTTCTAAGATATAATGGATTTGGTTCACCTCATTGATTAGCGGGAAAATAAGATAGGCGCTACATTAACTCACGCATTGGGTTTGTTTTCAGGCTTCAACTGTTTCAGAAATAAAAGCATAAAAATCTATTTAGTTTGGGTACGATTTCATTAAATTTAAATGGCTTTTAGTTAAGGTCCCAGTTTTCCATTTTGTGTCATTTCACCAGTGTTCTGTTTTAGAAATCAAACACCATCCAAAATTACAGTATCTTATCTAAAACACATTATTTATATATTTATGGGTTCATTCTCCCATAGAAACATGTGCCAAAATGTATATATGTAAATGTGCTAGGAGATGACGCTGTGGAAGAAGCAGGGAAAGAACTTGCATAACTCAGAAATGCCTCCAGAAGAGAAAATGTGGATTCATAACAGAATATCTCACCATTTGCACAAAGACTGAAGCATAACTCTGCTGGTAGGAGCCCTCCATTTCCCTCCACTGTTTTGCTCTTTTCCCATTTACCTGGCAGTAGTGTGCTGTTGCATAAACAATGGTCTGGGCAGCCACCTTTGGGCTATTGTAGGCTTCCACGGGGCTGAACTCTGGCCAAGTGGATGTTGTTGCAGAAGACAGCCCAACAGCCAAACACACAAGCCAACCAGAGGCGTCTGTTCCAGGAGGCCAGCACTCGGTGGAAGATAGGAGAGTAGTGTTTGACAGCTCTTGGATTGTGTGAAGGAATTTGACTTTGAAATTTAAACAGAGAGGGGTGATTTGGCCACTGCCTACAGAATGACGCATTCCCTGCGAATGTCACAGCTAAAATGAAACTCGAGCCACTCTTTGGAGTGGGGATGGAGTGCTTGTGTATGTGTGCGCTGTGTGATTTGACGTGCTGCTTGTGTTTAGTATTCATAATGAGGTGTTGCAAAATGCATGCTCTCTGCATATCTTGCTCGACTCACCCACCACCTGTATAAACAACAGGGCTATTGCGAAACGGTTCCAAGGAAAGACTCTTCCCGGGCTTGTCAGAATGAGGTCAGCGAACACTACTCTTTTCTCTCTCGTTTTCCTCCTTTCCTCTGCCTCTCTCGCCCCGTTCCCTTAGTTGTACTTTGTCCTTGTAGAGCACAGGAGGAATAAGGCCACTAGATCATGCTCAAGGCATTTCTATCCACACACTTACTGTAAATGTGTGTTGGGTGGGGTGGCTTAATTATTTCCATAGTACTGGCAACTTACAAGTGGACAATATTTTACTTAATATCATAAAAGGTGTTATTGTATCACAAATTGTAACAACATGGACTACTCGTGCAAATTGCATGGAATAGCTTAAGTAGTTAAAAGAAGAATTTACTTGGAGGACACATATATTATTAATATTTTTTTAAATTTTGGTTGGTAATGGGGATGGGAGGGTCGCTGTGTCTGAATTCTCACAGCATAACATCATTTGACCCCCTTTGCTGATCATTTTACTCCATCACGGCACAACAGCGTGCTCAGAGACGTAAGAGGAGTTCACATGTATCATATGCTTGAAGTTGAGGAAGCAGCTAATCGCAACACCCCGCCAAACGCTGTGCTCCCAGAGGCACTGCTGGCAGAACGCGTCGTGTCTGGAATACTGTAACAGGATCTCCAGAGAGGAGCACAAAAAGGGTGCTTTGTGTCCAAGATTTGTCCAGACAAACTCTGATAAGGAAACCCAACAAGGGCGAGCCAAAGGAGCAGCTTCTGTGACTTTAGCAAATAACCTTTTATCTAGGTCATGCAGCCAGATAGTGGCCTCAGCAGCGATAGCCTATAACGACAAGCAGTGATATTAGTGGTGATGTGAGTAATAAAGAAAAGGTTAATGCGGTCATGTCTATGGCCAGTTGAAAAAGTTTTGTTTTTACTGTAAATACAATTTCCCGTGGGCTGCTAGGCTAAATGGAAAGCAGACCTAATTATTAATGAGCTATCCATGGGTTATCTAATGGACAGCTCATTATCCGTGAGCAATCCATATGAGGAATGACCCCAAGTTGGAGCCAATTCCTTATACGGTCGTACCTGTTAAAGCGTCTTCGGGAAAGATGCTTAATCCTTTACACCCTGCACCCAACCAGTCGACAAAGGGGAAAAAGCAGTATGGTTAAAGTTAGATGTCAGATAAAAGTCAAGAGTAAGACTTGTGTAATTGGGGGCATTTTTAGAACCGCCTACGTGTTCTTTTTAAAAAGGCCCAAACTTTGTGAGTACAATTAAACAAGCACTATGTAGTTAATTCTGCACTTTGTGGCAAAACACTGATTGCAGTGGTGGCCCGGCTGAGCCCAATTCTCTTGGCAGTCATAACAAGACCCATGCACGTCTCCCCTCATAACTGTGGCCAGGCCCCTGGGGCTGTGTCTGTCTCCCTGTGCCCACATCGCCCTGCACGTCCCAAAACGATCTACAGGGGGGACAGACCTGGTTTTGCTACACGGACCATATGTGTTGGCGGACCACAAAACGCTGAAGCCATTATTTTGGCCCACTCTTGAAATTGAAAGCAGGAGCCAGTAACGGCAGCAGCAACAAGAGCTGGTTTTGGCTGAGTGTAGGGGGGCAGTGTTGGGAAAGCCCAGTCAGATGGTAGTGCTCATGCTGACTTGTTGACGGCAGCAGGCTGCAGACGGCTAATGTCTTGTTGTCATAGTGCCAGCTCCTCCCTCTCTTGACTTCTCAGTGATGACGCTTGTCTGCTTCTCTCTGTTTTAAATTTTGCTAATGCGTCTACATGTGTGTGTGGTTATTGAATCCCTGAAATGGGCTAATGGACCTCTGCTAACACTGCCTTTTGGATGTTAATAGCAACTTTTATAGAAAAAAACTCATGTTTGGAGAATGTAACATAGAATCTATAGATACATTTCCTCACTGAGGAAATGGTTAACCTGACAGCAGCCAGTATTTCCCCCAGGCTGGAAATGGAAGCTTACCAAATGTGAGCTTGCATTACATGTGCTGAAAACATTTATTTAAGCAACTCTGCACGCAGCTCTTATATTAATTGATGAAAATTCCATCCAACATCGGCCAAGTACCTCTACTCTTTGCTCTTGGCGTTTTTAAAAAGGCACAATAAGAACAATGTCCTCTCAGCGTTAGTTGGCTGTCCCCTTTTCTTAAATTTTCATGCTGCTGTGTGTCTTGCAGGAACCGCATGTATCTAATGCATTAGTTCAGGGTATTGTTTTACAACTGCATACATTATGCATTGTAATTGTTGGTAATTTATGTACAAGACAGGATGATTTGTGGGAAATTTTCTTTTTTTTAAAAAAATTTCTCATGTGAAAGATGCTGTGTTTTGGGCAGCTGGTTGATTTTCTTAGTGATTTATTGCTCACAGTTGGGTTCATGCTCGAACATTAGCAGGCTTTTATTCACTGTGCTTTCTTTGCATCTGCATGTATGTTTGTGCTCCATTCTTAACTTAATTCCTTTCGGCTGAGTTATGGCTCGCTTACTCAGCTACGTCTGTCTGGTGCCACTGGTTTTAGGTGTCATCTCAAGGCACCATGTCGGGAACATTTGCTAACAAAATGCACCCTTCTCCTCCCCATTGATGCCTTTAAGGTGGCAACCAATTCTGTTGTGCTTGGCGTTTTGTAAGGTATTTATTTATTTCTTTATTTGGTCGAACGGCGGGTGTTCGTAGGATAAGGGCTCACGCTGAAGACTTATCTTCAAGCGTGCGTCTGTCATCTGCTGCTGCAGACAGAGTGCTCTTTCATTCGCTCTAGTGAATGAGGGTTCACAGAGATTTAAGGGCCAGCATTGTTTGTGCTCTGCGATGCTTAATCACTTTTGATTGGACACCATATTAAAACTTGGGCTCTAGAAGGGAGAGAGGCTCTTCGTCTAGAACAAGTACCCGTCCTCCACAAAAAAAAACCAACAAAAAAACAAGGAGTGTCGCTGCCTTGCTGGGTGGATGATGAGGACAAAGACATGCTGACAGAGTAAAGCCAAGAGATGGATGAGATGAGGACAGATGACAGTGAAAGTCCCGAGCAGAGTGAAAGTTAACACTAAGTTAATAATACTACTTGCACGAGACTTGCTGATTTTGTTCCTTTTAAAATGCATCTGTGAAGTCAGCATTTGCAGCAGTTTTCAGCAGTAAGTGTATTGTTTTAAAAGGCCCCATGTAGCCTTAGAGGTTCTGCAGCTTTGCTTCCAATGTCTTATCTTTGCTTGAGCTCAGTGAATAAGATGGTGACTTATTCCTAAAGTGCTGCACTTTCCCACACAGCCCCTGCACTCCATTTCACTGCAGCACTGATTACACAGTGTTTACATATTCCATAGAGCACTGTGACAGAGATAAACCTCTCCCGATGCTTATCCCCTGGCCACAATGTGGAAACCACTAAGATATAATGTAAACCAAACGTCGCAGCTGCCCTTTCATGTCTCAAGTGCCAGTTCTGCATGCTGAGCTAGAATTTTGAGAGCTTGGCTTTAAGTGGCATTGCTTAAACTGAAGTTAAAGCAATCATAGTTTTTTCTTCTTCTTGGCAAGCTACTTTCATAAGTGTATTTTCAGTCTACTCACATGGTATAGCTCAGAAAAATACAAGTGTGGAGGTGTTTCAACTAACATCCCAGATGAAATATTTTAAACATTTTAGTCTGCCCCTTAATCTTGATAATCTATTGTGGAAAGTTTTAGCTGCTTGTTCTGGTAAAGAGGAGTGTTTGATATACATCGTTTAGAGATTTGGGAGGGAATATTTGTGGCAAGGGATGTGCATTTGATATGAAATGTGATTAATGATGCACACATCAGCGCATGAGGGGACCGTTCCCCATAAAGTAGGTTGTGGGATTATACAGAGGGCTGCACTCAGAGGACGCTGTGCCATTAATTGGCCTGTCTCTCCTGTGGCTCCAAGTATTGCTGTCACTCTCCTCACCAGACTGCCGTTTGTGCACGTTATCACTCCTGAGGTCCTTTGCAGTAAATGTGTCACAGGGAAATTGTGCTGGCCTAAAAATACCCTCACGTCGTCTCATCTATGGATTTCTGAGTGTCTTGGGCTCATGGCTCTCAGGGCCCGGTGTTGTGTTAGTGTATACAGTCATGTATGAAGCTGGTGATGTGAAGTGTTTTAAGCATCATTCCACGTTGTTGAAATCAGGAAACTAAACTTTCAAAGATTCCATTCAAACATTCATCATTGCTGACATAAACCTGCTCTATGGCCTTTACAGTTGGTCTCCTGTCTATAGGGCTCACCTGCACCACCCCCTTTGGTTTACATAGTGTTGATGAGAGTGAGGGCTCAGAATGAATAACCTGCTATGAGGACACACAACACACATATACACTGTCAAACACTAAGGGTAGAGTTTACAGAACAGACTATGCCTGTGATAACTAAGAGAAATGATGTTGCAATCTTCTTTAATGATAGTGCTCTGTCAAGTCAAGCCGGTTTGTTATGTACCTCAAATCCTCTTTGCTGGAACAACTCCATGGTCAAATAACTCTATAGTAAGTCTTACACAGTGATCCTTTCTTGAACTTGAGTAATTTTTTAGTAAATGTGCAGAGGTGCTTTAGTTACTGTGGGTGTCTTCATAGCTTTGACAGACTTCTGCATTGGCTCCAAGTCCTCCTCATAAATCTAATACTAATCCACCAAGTGCGAGCTCATCCCTCTTAATTTGTTTGCCCGCTTTACATCCATGGAGATGTTCTCCAGTGACATCTAAGCCATCACGTTGACAACCCCTAGTGGCGTCTAATACTCTGACTGATTCTCTTCTATAGCTGCTTTGATGCTGGCTTTATTATGTTGGATGGGGCTATTTTTCCCCTCCTCCTCTTGTTTACGAGAGAGGCCCCCGATAAGGCCTTCAGTGCACAAAGCTGAACTTGCAGTCTGCTGCTTGGCCACTTGGGCAAAGCTGAGGCCTACTTTAATCAAGACACGAGAATGACCCACTTCATCTTATGCTAATTTGTTTTTTTGGAAAATTAGCTGAGATTGAATGTGAAAAAAGTGTTTTTGGTCCTTTTTAATAAGCTTATATCAAAGTAATAAATGTGCATTGAAGTGGGCTGTGTAGACATAATTCCCCTGTGTCGTTTTGCTGTTATATACCCAGGAACCCTGTTTCCCTGACTCTTAGCAGTGAATAACTTTGCTTGGCTATTTGCATGAAAGCAGGCCTAAGCTGTTGTAAAGCATAGAAGTGGCCCTTTTACGAGGTGCTAATGGTCTGCTAATTCTTGAGGAAAGGCAAAGTGACCAATTCATTAAGCTGAGTGTTTACTACCTGTTGCCCTTTGCCCTCTGTCTGTCAGGGTGAAGTCAAATACAAATTGTTGTTGTCTGGGCACAAGCACCATGTTTGCATTCTTTACTGACATAATTGCTCAGCAGTCCAAATCTCTGTTTGCAATCACACGTGCTATTACTGTGCATAGTGAAGATCTGTGATTATCGATTCATCTGATCAGTGTTAAAAAGCAAACACGCATTATCATAACATCTGTGCAGATTAAGTTAATTACTGATGCTAAACTTCTCACAGAGGTTTTTTTTTTAGGCTGCACTTAATGTTAAGTTAGGTTTATCATGCAGATAAAAAGACATTCAGAACAACTGGATATTATGCTGGAACATCAGCATCTCAAACAAAAAAAAAAAAAAAAAAATATGGGTCACACCTCTACTGTCTATTTGTG
>VUQH01036172.1:0-23298 GCA_015106775.1 Etroplus canarensis | reverse complement strand
CTGTTATAGTTTACAGTGAAGCTGGCTGCCTTGGCTGAAGGGGGAGAGTCTGTGGCAGTCCTACGGGTAGGCTGTTCCAGGTAAGCCTTGCCAAGTTCAAGTGGCTTGGACCAAGCCCCACACCACAAATGGGAAGTGTTTCTGCAGGGCTGCCAACCTTACTCGAGCTGTGACTGCAACAGGCCTGTTGTGCCGTCAGTGTCAGCAAAGAGATAGTGTTTTTACATGCACATGCACATTCAAGCAGGCCCTCAGGAGAAAAAAAAAACTTTGGCAAGGTCGGGTGTATATATGTAGATGCTTGCCAGGAGGGGGATTACAGAGTCTGCTCCAATGGTGGCCCTTTGATATTCCTTCCAGTTCCCATGATGCAACTGTGGCTAGTGTCAGAAGATTATTTTTTTTATGACCTTTAAACAGATTCCACAGCAAATTAGGTTCAATTACAGTTTGAAATAACTGAAATTCTTAAATAATTGCTGGCATTTGTGTTTGTTTATACTTTTTTGCCATGCAATATACATACAGTTGTGTTTTTATTTGCACTGAAATGATGAATTGAGAAGCTGATGGCGCACTATGTGTATTTTGTGTGGTTGGTTTTTGAAAAAGGAAGGAAGAAAGGCTAAGTGAGGACATTGAAATATAATTGCACAGGACTTGGAAGTTAAGGAGTTTGCAGGACTCCAGCCAGTGGAAAAACACCTTGAGCAAAACGTTATCAGTGCATATGAAAACAACCTTATAGGACGTAAAATGGAAAGTACTTGCAAGTGTGAGAGCATGTGTACTGTATATATGCTTTAGCCAGTATTAGTGGGAGTGAACAGTTGTGGTGGATGATAGAATCAAGTCAAATGCAAACAGGGGTTACATTTCCTTGAGCTTGTTGCTCATAACTAAACGATGACTCCCCCGAAACATGAAACATAAGCAGTACAGCCCCCGTTTGCCTTCCTGAGCTGAACTACAGGGCACGAAAGGAACTACCTCTCTCCTCAACCTCTTGCAGAATCTACCCCAACCCTAATTGCCCTCTCACCCACCCCTGATCTCAGTGAGTGAACTTTGGCATCTCAGATCAAGTTAAAAAAAAATGCTTGGACAAGTGGAAAGCAGGGGTTGGAGGAGCTGGCTGCAGGGCGGGTGTAAAGGCCCCTGTGGAGTGGCCCTGAGTGGACAAACGCTAGCAGGCTGAGGAAGTGGAGGAAGGAGTGCTGGGAGGGTTGGTGGGTGGTGTGCAGGAGGGTGGGTTATAGAGAAAAGCGGCAAAAGGGGAATTCCTGTTCCTGAACTGAAAAGTGATGGAAAATGTGACTGCTAGATCTT
Source organism: Etroplus canarensis (assembly GCA_015106775.1). Taxonomy (NCBI): domain Eukaryota; kingdom Metazoa; phylum Chordata; class Actinopteri; order Cichliformes; family Cichlidae; genus Etroplus; species Etroplus canarensis. The sequence goes on along the minus strand of VUQH01036172.1, from coordinate 21,969 downwards.
GCTCATGCCGCTCCATGTCAAAACAGCCGAGTGCTGCCGTCATCTGTGCAAATATTTCAAGAGATTATGGTTTGGGAGCCTCGTGGGAAAGGCTGAAGCAGAGAGGAAGGCCAGACTTAACAGAAAGCCTTTCCTTCTTAACTTTATCACAGCAAGAATGTAATCACAAAACCACAATATATAAGATACCTGCAAACAAACAGAAACCTGCCAGGTGAGGCCTGATGACACTGCTCCGTGTATCATCCTAACATTTTGGCAGCGACCCACGTTAAAACAAAGGCCCTATACAGAGGGAGAAGAAGCTTTATAGTGCCCGAGGACACAGCCTGCGTGCATGCCTGCTACGCACAAGTGTTTCATGTAGCATGCTCAGTATAACCACAATTTACTATGCAAATATTATTTGTTATATTTAAATACTCGCAGTGATAATAATCTATTCCCGAAACCCTGCAATGCTACTGATGTAATGCTCCCTAATCATGTGACCAAACACTGTGGCCACCTCTGTGGATGTCATGCTTTGCTATAGGATTGTTTATGACTTTCAAAAACAGAATCTGAAATTAATTTAGCGCCTCTCCTCTTTCCACTGTAAACTGGCGCTGCGCAGCCAAACCACATGTTGTTATTGCTGCAGTGGTAGAGGGGGCTACCCCAGCAGGCCTCAGTCACAGAGAACAGATTTGCTGTCTGTTTTTTGACAGGAATGTGGAATAGAGTTCTCTCTTGCTCACTCTTTCGCTCCCTTTCTGGCTGTGAATATCTTGCTTAGCATGCACTTAAGAGTGATTTATAAATCACATACTTGTGGCACGGCAAAGGGAATACTCAGTTAATCCCGATAGATCAGATTTGCATTTTGATCTCCTGTAAGACCAAGATGTTTAGTCATGATTATGTGGTGCTTTGTTGTGGGGGCAGATGGGTTGGTGAAAGTATTGAGCCTCTGAATGTTTGTGTTTAAGCCCTGCGTCTGGGACCTGCAACCACAAAGATATTTTCCACCTTAACTGCTAATAGCTGGATATCTCCAGACAGTTGCAAGGTCCACGAGGATGTGAGGAGCTCCACTCTCTTTGGATGACTGCCAGTACATTGACCTTGTGGTGGGCAAGGAGCTGTCATTCCCTCTTGAGTTACGTGAGAATCTGTTTTATGATGCCGTTTAATTTAAACCACTGCTCTGCATGTGACTGTGGCTCACCGAATGAGAATTTAACTGATGCAGTGGTTCCACACGAATCACTTTTCTTTGTAAAAGTAGTGGTTTTGTGAAATCACTCCTGTAATTTCCCTTGTTGCTCTGAAAGCTTCATTCAGTGGTCTTGTGCCAGTGGAGACACCGAAATCCCACTCCCTCAACAAACCCTTTTGCCCCCGAGCCTCGATCCCCACGGCTGCTTTGATTCGGACCAGCTCTGACGGGGGCCTCTGAAAGCACCGTCCTCCAGGCTCATTAAAAGGAAAGGAGGGGTTTTACTGGCCATGCGGCATGCAGCCGCCTTTTAAACCACCAACAAGCTCCTCAGTCACCCTGCTGCAACTGAACACCCTAAAGAGTTAAAACATTTCTTTTTCCGTCATTACTGCACTATTTGGAATAGGCCTAAGGCTCTTGAAGATTGGAGTCCATACCCATGTGGTACTTCAGTAAGAACCAATCCACATTTAGGACTCAATAACATTTGGCAAGTTTTGATACTGAGGATCCCATACCAGAGTTTAGGAAAAAGAACCAATTAAATAGGAATTATTGGATCAAAAATTACAAATCTAACCAGACTTTCAGTTCCATTACTTGACATATTTTTCTCCAAAAGGACTGAGGTCTGATACCAAACCCTTTCTCTATGATGCATGTCTGAGTAATAGATCAGGAGAAATGATGATGCAGCAGCACAGTAGCCTGGATAGTAAAGAAGAAAGCTCCATTTGCACCTGCCGCTTCATTCCCTACTGGAGTTGTAATGGCAAAAATAAACTGGCTCGACATCTGTTGGCAATGTCAGTAGTCTGTTTTTATGCTTGTAATGACACATTAAACTCTGTGGTTGTTTCTCCCCCCCTTCTCCACCCTATGTCCCGTTCCAGGGGAGCAGTGCCAGCAAAATCGTCTGAATGAGTGCACGCTTTGTTTTCTTTGTCTGTTTCGGGCCAAGATCTGGTCTTAGATGTGGAGGCATTCTATGATCGGATAATTCCTTCCACGTCCCCACTTTAAGGTGTGTGTGGGCATGTGTGTGTTTGTGTGTGTTTTACTGCTGCTTGCTTGGCAGACCTCAGGGAGTGCAAACAGTGGCAATGGGTGGCAGGGATCCTCGGTGGCCTCTCGTCCAGCTGGAGGAGAGCCATTTTGCCCTGTGAGGGAGCACCCAGTCGCCCTGACGCGGCCTGCAGCTCTCGCCAGTGGGAAGTCCTCTTGGCTGAGGCCTGACGTCGTTGTAAGCGCTGACAATCACTGACACATCACTGGCAGAGGTGGAAGCAGGCACAGAGCATTGCCCAGGGTGAAAATGAAGTGCTGCTGAGTTTGTAATGCAAAGAAAAAGGAATCTGTAGATATCCAAACTGAAAAATGGTACTGCTTCCAGAGGAATGTGAATATTTTCATAATAATCGCTTTTGAATTCAAAGCAGTCTTACATATTGGCACATTAATTTTCATTAGAATTACCAGTTAAATAAAATGACATTTTGCAGGCATGTTTGCTTCAGGAATAAGGCTGTCAGGGTTTGGTGGTTGGTGCGAGATAAAGATGTAGGTAGCAATGCTTTTCCCCAACTGTACTGCCTTATCAGTACAGACCAGAGCACCATCAATTACATTAATAAAACAACATGTTGTGTACTTGATCAGTCTATCTGAGCCATATGCAAGTTAGAAATCTGGAAGCCTTTTTTCCAAAGTTTTTTCTTTTAGAAAGCTTGTTTTTGGAAAAAACATCTGTAAAAATCTGATATTTGTTAACTGTATACGTGTGTGTGTTTGTGTGTGTGTGTGTGGGAGCTGAAAGGAAGTTGGTGGCTAAAACCAGTTAAACCTCGTTAGTGTCACAACCAAGCTGTCCCTGAACTATGATCTGTGGGCCAACTTGTCTCTCTTGGGAGAGTGGGGAATTTCCCAGACCCCTAAACACCCCCGCCATCTCTCATTCCCTCTGTCCCTCCTCCCTTTGGACCAGTCGAGACGTGCAGGTTTGAACCCTCTCTATGTGTTTCTGGCCTCCAATGCCCATTGCCACTCAAGCAGCAGGGGTCCGGTGCATTTGTCTCATAATTATCCGACTGGATAGGGGGGTTCTAAAGATGAAAGAGACGAATCACAGAGCTCCTCTGTCAAAGGTCTGTCTGCCTGACTGGGGGGTTTTGGATCTATCTCCCTTGTCCTCTCTCTCTTTCGTGGCATCCACCGCCTGCCCCACCACCTCTACTCCATCTCACACACACGCATACACACAGTCTTACTTTTCCTCAAGGGCTGCCTCCACAGAGCATATTCACCAACAGTGAACGCTCGTGCACGGCCCCCCCTTCTACCAGCCACCCCGCTGGTTCATTCACAACTACAAAACTGCAGAAATACCCCCCACCCTCACATCCTGAAAGACTTCAGACTTTCTCCTTTTTTTTCTTTACCCCCTCACAAGCTCCGCCCACCAACCATCAGCTAGCCGCCCACCTCACCCATTTGCCCCCCCATCCCTCATCCGCCTCCTCTTTTTCTCCTCTCCACCCTCGCCACCCTCCCCACCGCCACTTTCTCCTTCTTCTCCTCTTAACTACTGGCTAGGAGTTAATGGACTGTTTTGGCTAGTCTCCAGACGGTGAGTGTCACCTCATTAGCCTATAGCGGCTCGCTCCCAGACTGCTCCTTGTGTGCTTGTATGTGTGTGTGTGCAGGAGGAGGAGGACTACAACGACGGAATGTCATTGGTCTGTCTCCCCCCCAACTGTCCCACCACACACCCCTTACCCTCTCCCTCTTCCCTTCCCACCACTACAATGAATGAGAAAACACGCATGCATAATTAAATCTATAGTCTCGTCCTCACTCCACCCTCTCTTCCCTCCTTCCTCCACAGACGTGCGTTTAAAAAAATGCTCCTGCTTGGAAGTTTGCCACCGTGGAAAAAAAGCAGTGTCTTCGAACCAGAGAGATTTGGCCAACCTTGCACCCTTGTATGGACCTATTCTTTTTTTACCCCGGCCCGCCGAATGGCAGGGTGGCAACAGCGGGCGAATGTAAATGCCACCCGGTCCTGCCAGTCAATTACACTGCAACAAAGCTAATTGTTTGTTTGGTGCATACCAAAAAGATGCAATGTCGGCCATTGATTGGCCCATTGTCTCAGCACAGATGCAACGTTCTCACAGTCTAGACCTGATGCTCGTTTAACTCTTGAACGATGAGCCCACACTTTTGGAAAATCAACCAATCCATGTTTAAACAGTTTTAGGCCAACATCTGATGATTGCTTTCATTATCAGTGAATCTGTTCATTATTTTCTGACTAACAGATTATTTAGTTTACATAATCAGATATTAGTCCAAAAACCGCTGATTAGAATCTGCCAGAGCCCAAACTTAAGCCTTCACATTGTTTGTTTTGACTTATCAACTGTCACAAATTCAAAATGTTTGTTTTACAAAGATTAGAAACAAGGAAAGTTGCAAATCCTCACATTTTAGAAGCTGAAACCGAAAACCTTAGAAATTGTTGCATAACAAATCATTGATTAAAAACAGAAGGTTTAGGACTGATTTACTATTGGTCCTCCACTAAATGGTTTCAGCCCAAAAGACTTTCATAATATTACATGAAGTGACTGTATTTGTTGGACAATACCCAGAGTCACGAAGGAGATAAAAAGATTGGGTAGCAAACTAAATGGAAAGTGACGGGAATAGAGAGAAAAAGGGGATTTTAGTAGAAGAAAAAGGGGATTTTATGTAAGAAGAAAGTGAAGGGAAAGTGAGGAAAGGGCAAACGGCAAGAGAGCCAGAGGAGGTAGAAGCATTAAGTGGGGCGCAGTGTGCTGACTGGAGACCAGCCTGCTCATTTTTCATTGGACAGATGAGCCACTGTGCTGCGTTGTGTAGCATAGTTTGTCTGCAACCCGGTTTGCCGAGTGCGCCACGCAGCACAGATCAGCTTGCTGCAGGATGCAGCGTGTGCGCCCCTATTTGTGCACACGTGTTTGTCAGTGTGTGTAAATTCGGTCTGCGTGACTACACCGATGAGAGCTGCTTTTGCATCCTTTTTTTTCGAACTGTAAAAATGCACGCGATGTGTGCATCTGTATAGATGTGGGTGAACTTTATTTCACAACTTAAAAGGTGGGGAAGTTGAATTTAGATGGATTAACCCTCATCTACGTCCTTAGTTTTGTAGCTGTGTATTCTTTTGAGCTTGCCAGGTTCTTCCTTCTCCTCTCCTGGGCCGGTGTGGCTAATGATCCGTCAGGCCATTCAGTCCCTTGTTCAAGGCCCACTCGCCACTGAATGCGCTCCCTCCCCGTCCACACTGTTTGGTGACCTCAATGAGGAGCCTGTTGTCCTCCCGGCTCAGTTAAAATGCTCTCCTCTTTTCACTGCCGTGAGAGTTTACGGAGGAGAAGGCACAGAGACTCGGCGAAGAGAAAGAGGGCCCGCTCTTCACTGGCATTAGTATGCAACGATTAGAAACAAACACACACTGATGATCCGCACGCACACGGGCATACACACTGAGGTGACAGTGGCCATGAGCGTGCTCTCGTTAAGAGACAGACACAGAGCGATACAAATGCACACAAAATCAACTGTGCGCGCAAACACAGTCACACACACACACACACACACACACACACTCACACACACTGTATGGCTTCTCATTGTTCTTGTCTGGGCTGGGATCCCACTTGATTCCATAAGTCTCAGAACCCTGACAGACCTACTGTGTGCATGTGTGCGCATGAGTGTATGTCTCCCTCCTGCTCTATTGAACAAGTCTGGGGTGTCTGTCTTAGAGAAAAGAAGGCAACATGTCATTGTTCTCGCAGACATTTCAACTTTGCCCCTCTCATTTTCTCTCTTTTTTTTCTTCTTTTTTTCCTCATTTGTCTGAGTATATCTGTGTGTGCGTGTGTGTGTGTGTGTGTGTGTAACTCATCCTACTGTACCTGCATTCCCCGTCAGTGGCAGTCATTTGATAGGGTAGCTATCCGGATTACCAGGTGCTCCTTTAAGCCAATAAGAAATACTTGGCTTGTTCCAATTATGAGATAATCATTACAGTGTCACACAGTGTGTAGCCACCGCTGCTGCAACATAGTCAGTTTGTCAGAGGGATACAATACTATCTAGTTCTGTCTGTGCAGAGGTATCACTGATAATAAAACCGGCCATATGACATAGTAGAGGCTGACTTGGTACTTTCAAAGTGTTGAAGTGCAATTCTCATGCCAACCAAATAAATATAAAGGAAGCTTTTCTGCTTTTTTGGCCTTTGATTTACTGCTTAGTCAAAGCTTATTCTCCTTGTGAGACAATGCCGCCCCAAGATGGCGGTCCATTTGGCACGGCATTTGTCTTCTCTTCACCCTCAGCATCAATATCACCCTCCTTTCGGCCAGGTCAGGTGCCAGCCCTATGCAGAATGCCATGCGTGGGTCCTAATGGGGGGGCTGAGATGCCAGAATTTGGGGTGTGTGTGTGTGTGTGTGTGTGTGTGTGTGTGTGTGTGTGTGTAAAGGGAGGGGTCGGCGGTGGGAGGCATCGCCAGTTGGCAGGCTGGCACACAAAGGCTGGCATGATAAGATCCTCCCTCTTCTGCGGGCAGATTTTCTCGCCCATATCTTTTGTTTGGCTTGTTTGGGTTGCGGCTCATCCTGATAAAGGCCACTTTGTTTAGACAACAAAGCGTGAGGGAGGGAGAGAAGAGAGAGATAGAGAGACAAAGAGATAGAATGAGAGAGAGGAGGGGGGGTGGCATTAGAAAAGGCAGCAAAGGGGGGAGGGCACCAGCACAGATGGAAACATTAAAAGAAAAGGAGAGAAAAGTGTTAAAAGAAGGAGGTGCACGAAGAAAAATGAAAAAGATAGTGTGCACTTCTTACCGGTTAGGACAATATCGTTACAGATACACGCTGAATAGTAGTGAGGCGGGTATGAAAAGATACAATAGAGGATGGATACTGTTGCAGGCACAGGGACAGCGATAGATAGATAGCGAGGAGAAGAAAAAGATTTTGGAGAAGGGAGCAGGTTCTGCTGGAAGCCAGCCCAAGTAGTGTGAGGTCATCCACAAAGCTGTGAATGATAGAAACCAGGAGCAGAGGAGGACACGGGACGAAGTATACACACACACACACACACACACACACACGTTACATACCAGCACATGTACAGTCATTTATGCATGCTGTCAAGACTTGCATGACCCCTGTGCTGCACACACAAACACGCGTGCATATTTGGCCTATGCATTTCCAAGGAAGGACAAACTAGAGGCTCCCACACCGGAAGCGGAAAGAAAAGCAGGAGGACACTGAGCAGAAAGTCTGCTCGGCCACATCAAATATTTACTCAGGAGCAGCTGTATTGTCGAAACATTACGCATCGGAGCTGCTCCGTAATTAGGTCGATATTTTCTGCCCCTCTCCCACTCTCTGTTTCCCTACTTCTCTGGGAGTCCACCCCTCTCCACCTCTCCTCCACACCCCCCTCCCCTTGCCTCCCCAGGCTGCTGAAATGCGTCTTGGCTCGGGACCCATGCCTCTGGCAGCCAGAGTGCTATACATGTGCACAGAACCCCGCTCGGCATAAAATGGCTGCCAGACAGGCTTCTCCTCCTGAAATGTCGACAGCGGTATGCATCTGCAGGGCGTGCGTGTCGCGCGTGCGCACCGTTTTTTTGTGGAGGATATCTGTACGTGTCTGCAAGTGTTTGCGGGCTAGAAACGTGCACTGCAGTAATCAAAAAAAAAAAAGAAAGAAAAGAAACTTTCCCAAACTATGTGGCTAATTTAACCCGCACTGTGTGCGTATGTGCATGTGTGTTCTGCAATTTAGTGGGAACAGAATGGGTATCATGCCAAAAATGAAGAGGGTGGGTTAGGGAGAGTGTGTGTGAGTGTTTTAGTGATTATAAAATCCAGGCGAGTAACACACTTGGGCGTGGAGAAACCTCACAAGCACTGAGAAACTTTCTTGCCGAGCCAGATTTCTGTTGCCATTACCCCTAATTGCCCTAATCGTTACAGTGGTATGATAAGTATCCCACCGGATGAGAAGGTGTAAGAACTCGTGGACACATCCAAAATACCCACAAGCCCTTTCTGCTGCTTTTTTCCCTTTGCTTTTTTTTTGCTGAGTAACAGCAGATAATCTGATTCATACGTGGTCCTGTTTTTTCCCTTCCTTCATGAACTGGTTTGTTTATTTAAACAAGTGGCAGGGACGGAGGGTGCCAAGAAATGTTGTTTTTGGAAAAGGGCCGTGTGTATATGTGTGTGTTTATGTGTGTGTGAGAGAGAGAGGCCGTGTGTGTGGTGTCTGGCCCTGTGATCAAGCCCTGCCAAACTCCCAGGGCAAAGCCGAGCCTCCTCGACCGCAACTGTTTATTTACAGGTTACACTACTGTTTATTTGAAGACTATCGGATTGGCTGGGCTTCTGCAAAGAACACCTTTTAGATACAGATACCAGGCCTCAGGCTCCTACTTTACCTTGTGTTTACTTTATAAAATTATTTCTAAATAGCCTTAAAAATAATGTTCATTTATAGGATATTTTGCAGTCCAGCACTGTTATCTTACCCGGATAATTTAAAATGGCTGTTTTATTTAAAAACCTGTTGAATTAGAAGACAAGACTATTCAGGCCTACTTATCCCGGGGTTTAAATACATCTGACAGAAAGTTGATTCTGTGAAGTCAAACTAAAGAGATTTTTATAAAATGCATACAGTAAACAGCAGATAAAATGGGCACATTCGCAGCCTCCCAAATGTGCAAGCATCTGACTAAATAATATAATCAAACTGAAAAAATAGAGGGAGCATGAAGCTGCCCTTCTGGGGTCAAAGATAAAGTGTAATGCAATAGGGGAGGTGTTTCCAGCTCCGGTGCAGACCTGGCAGATGTGCCATATGCTTGTATCCCACCTTGAGTCATCCAGGTGGTCTCTCCTGGTGCTACAGTGGGGCCTCATGCTGGAAGATGCTGCCTGGGATCTCTAATTGCCACGGCCATCTGCTCTTTTTGTCATGGTTGCCTGTTCAGCCCTTCGAAGTAGTAGAAAAAAAAAACAAACAAAAACACAAAACTCTGATCCGATCTAACTGAACTGTAGCACCTCTCCCACCTCCTCACTCCTTTTTCCTCCCTGCGCTACCTTTTCAGCATTTACCTCCTCCCTACTCTCTTGCGCTCTTTTCTCGCCCCCTGCTTGCTTCTCTCCCTCTCAGCAGTTCTTGGGGAGCCAGCATAGAGTTGGCAGTCGTAACTAGACTGATGGATGACTCTGAAAGTGGCAACTGGGAGGACGGGGGGTGGGCGGTTGGAGAAACAAGGAGACAAGGCCACTGAGTTTCATGCAATAACTTTTTGGACATGAACTGTGGTAACTTCATGCAAAACTTTGTGCGTGTGTGTGTGTGTGTGTGTGTGTGTGTGTGTGTGTGTGTGTGTGTGTGTGTGTGTGTGTGTGTGCGCGTGCGCATGTAGGGGAAGCAAACAGGACTCTGTATTTATTACTGCATAGCAAAAAAAAAATATTTGGCCGATGTCCGAAAATGATTTTAGCACATTTAAGTGTACAAGTTGCCATGTAATGCAGATGCTACTCCCGTACTTTAAATTACTGAGTACTCATTTAAATAATTTAATAGGGAACAACGTTGTTTGTTTGATGGCTTTTCCAGATTATCAATTTTGAATGGTTTTCTGTCCTAATTCCACTGTAAATTGAATATTTTTTTATTTTAACCTTCTGATCAAACAAAAGAAGCTATATGAAGATGTCATATTGGGACCTGGGATTCGAGAAAGAAAATTTATAGATTAAAAATTGAGATAATTAGCAATGAAAATTATTACTGCATGTGGCCTTAATGCATTTAAATATCAGCATCGTCAGGAGAAACATTTTAAATGGGACTCTTCAATGAGCCAGCATAAATCGTGGCCAGGTTTCCATATTTTTAGGAAGCAGAGCAGCGATATAAAGTAGGTGTATAACTTGCATGTTACTCATACATTTTTGGGGGCTAAGCATTCTGAAAAAGGGGATTTTTTTCTGCTTAATGTATGGTCCTTTTTCCTCCCTACTTTGTCATTGTTGAGCTTCGGCCAAGAACATTCTGTTTTTGCAGTGCTGTTTAATAGTCAAATTTAGGAGTGGGGGAACGAGAGAGAGAGAGGGAGAGCGACACAGGGAGAGAACAAGAAAAGAATAAATCTTTCAACTTTTTTCTTCCTTCTCTTCCACCAGCCCCTCGTTCCTTCTCTCCATTGCCTCTGTAACGCAGCTCATGAGAGCTGAGGCAGGAAAAAGGGTGTTTTTGCAAGGCGAGGGTATCTGAGTTCACTGTCTCTCTCTAGCTTCTTGTGTCTCATGCTAAAGGTGTGGATGATAATCTCCTTGCTGCGTCCCATTGCACCCTCTCTGTCCTGGGGCGTGTATGGTCTGTGGCCAGTTTGAGCTAATGTTGGAGTCTACTAGGAGCAGCATGAGCATGAGTTCAAGTCCCTGCAAGGCCTCACTTGTTCCTAATTTACTTGAACACGCTCGCAAAACCACCATTACTGGCTGCACGGGGGATAAATCCAATAGCGATTAATTGTGATGTTTCCCAACTTGCGTACTACATGATTTAAAAGAATAAAAGGTCCTGGTGCCTGTGATCAATCAGTGATCAAACAGAAACTAGCGAGAAGGGATACATTACCCTCCCAGTGAGGTTTCAAGGTAAAAGACGTCAAGTCTGCGCGGCCTCATACCACAGCCTGTGCACCATAGCCGGTGGAAAGAATTCCACTCATGTTTCCTTGTGTTTCCCCACCCCTCCTGTCCTCTCTCCATGTTTTGTTCTGTGCTTGTACCTTGCACAGCAGGATCGAACACATTCTGTATACCCCCCTCCCCCGGCACTCCCCCAGCCCCTTTGAAAAATTACCCAGAGGTCTTGCCGGTAAAAACGTTTTGGTTATCCTGTGTCAGACTCCGGGCTTTTTCTTCAGTTTGCTCTCCCATTAATGATAATCCTGTTCAAACAAAAATGTCTAGTTTAATGTGCACTGGCTGCTCTCTTCTCGACAAGCAGATAAGAAAAAACCTTCAAGCACCCTGGAAGTCAACGACTTCTTGCTTTTCTCGACAGAAGTTATCTCACGATTTTAAGTTCAAAAGTTTGACTTTGTGGGTGACTGAGCTGTAATAATGATAAACAATAAAGTCAATTTGAGCTTTACGCACTTTTTAAGTTATGGGTTTCACGTCCACAGGTTTTTTTGCTCAACATAATCAAAGCTGACAAGAAAATATTGTGTTTCAGTAAGATGTTCCTGTCTTCTTTCTGTGCTAATCCCCAACCCTTCTTTCTGTGTGTTTGCAGACTCTCAGCAGTCAGGAAGTCCAAGTAACAATGAGCCAGGCAAGAACCCTCTTCCAGGTATGTACAGTACCACTCATCCACCCTCCTGTCATCGCTCCACTGTTCCTGTCCAGTTCTCCAACTGTAAAGCAGCTTCTCTAACTATTGGGTTTAAAAAGTGTGCTAAACTCTGTGACTCTAAAGCGAAAATGGCAAGTGATTACTACGGTTTAGCAGACCCTAGGTGTGTGCCAGATGATCCACTGTTGAGTATGTTAAAACATATGCTGTCCAGCTAAATGTGCAGTAATTGTGAATAGCCCAAAGAAATGATCAGCAAAAACCAGATTTAAAATTAAAAATTAAAGTAAATATCAGCTTCTGACATTCCCTGGCTGAAGCCGTATTTTAAAATTTTGCATGGACTGAGGAAGATTAAAATTTGATTTACCATTAAATTTAAATTCAGCACCCTAGCTACAGCATCAGATACTGTAAAAAAAGGGGAAAAGGGATCTGGAGTGAAAATGTTACAGCATATTGCGCCTTTGGCTGGTAGCTGAGTGTGTCAAGGTGAGCCAGCAAAGCCGAACTGCAGAGAATATTCTTTGACAGTGCTGTTGCTCCCCTGGACTGACCTGCACTGTTTCGTCACAATGTTGGAATGAAAATAGTTTGAAAAGTATAATTAGTTTTCTACCTCAAGAGCAGGTTCTGCTGATACCAGTGCCAAGAAAAACATGCGAGCGAGCCAATGACTCAGGCCTGGGAGGCCCTCGGCTGTGGCACAGTTCCTTGCAAAAGCCATTGGCTCACTCGAGGCATTAAGCTTTGTAGGTGCCAATCGAGATGCCCATCCATCTTTCTGGCACAGCCAGAGTGCCTTTGGCTTTAAATCAAAGCAGAGCCGGCTTTATTTGGGTGTCAATAACTTGCATGAGTATTTTACTTGACTGACAGCCTCTGATTAGTGCTGATGATTTCTCGGCAAGTCGTGCGCACTTCCACAAAATCTACAACAAAAAAAACAACCAAAACACACAAGGACTATTTTGTTTAGTCTAAAACAGTTTTCTAAAAAACAGGAGGAAAATATCCTGGCTTTATTGAAGTACCCTTGTTTTACGTTGAGAGAAGTTTCAATATAATAAGCAAGTCTATGATTACGCTTTTATATGGCTATTTAATGCTAGTATATTGTGTCTCAACATAGCAGTGTCAATATTTACATTTGCAAAGTTCTACTTTTGTATTTAATCAAATGGGCTGGGCCTGCTGTTCAGCACGGGCTCGCTCACTGTTCTCACAGCAGCAGTAACCTGCTTGTCACTCCCACCGTTTAACATACCTGTCCTGTCACTTTGTACTGTGCTGCGCAGAATGGATTATTGCTCAGTGTTTGTACAAACATGTCAAACCAAAAACAAATGTAGTGACTTTTATTCATAATATACTAATTTTCAGCTCAGCTACAGCTAAATTCTCTGGACTGTGGCTCTCGGGAAATAGACGCTGATCAATCCACTTCCCCTTTTTAAAAAATATCAAGCTCCGGCTGTGCCTAAATCTCTGTGGAGTGATTATTAAATGCATTGTATTGTTTTATGTGTGATATTTTATTTAAAATCTCATGTTCTCTTCTAAATATAAAACGTTAACATACCATTTCAAAAAAAGATCAGTATTTAAGGAGCTCCTGAAATTAAAAATGTTACTTTTACAGGTTTCTGACTGATCGGTTTTCATACACAAACACTATTGATGTTGGAAGAAAATATAATAAAAAGAAGAAAAATTGCTGTTTTCAGCTCTTTCCATGTCTAATGAAATTATATTTTAACAGGCATACTAAATCTAGTGTTACTATTAATTTTACAACCAAATAATTACATGATATGCATATTTCCAATGTCTTTTGCGATCACAGTGTCATTAATCATTGCTGAATGTGTTTCTGCAGTATATTTGGAAGACAGTTTCATCAAATCAGGAGTCTTCAGTGTTACAGAACTGGTGCGAGTGTCTAGAAGTAAGTCTACCGCTGTTGCATTCTTTCAGTGTGTTACTGTTTCTGTTATCATTGATCAGAATATGCTTCTGTTGAACTTGGGTGGAACCAAGTTGGGACTTAAAAGTATGTTGACAGTGTAACAGGTTCAACAAAGTTAATGTGAAGGTCAAAAAGCTGTCACTCATTCAGTCTATTCATACTCAAATGAGGTCTAATTAAGGAATGCAACTGAAAGTGATACGACTGAAAACACCTGTGTGGGTGTCCAGAAACTGATGTGTTTATGTGTTATCATATGACCAAGAAAAAAAAAAAAAAGAAAATGCCTTAAGCCTCAACAGCCACTTAAAATTCAGTTTTTCTTCATAATCTCTGTATTTACTGAAACCCACCACACAGCTGTAGTGTGGATAATCCAGTTTGGCTGGTCTGCTTTTGCAAGAAGAGAACACTTGAGTGCACAGCTGTCTGTATGAGCCTGCAATCATCTGTATAGACATGTCTGCCCCGCGCAGAGCCGTTAACGGTTGTTCCTCCAGGACTTCTCTGATAACCGAGGGCACGTCAAGGCACCGTTTACCTGTGTTGCCCTTGAGCTGTAAGTGTAGCAAGCGTGCCTGCGGTGCACAAAGACCCCAGTCACCTCCAACAACCCATGTATGTTGTGGCATGCACCAGCCAGTTTCAGTCCTATGATTAGGGTGGTGTGTAACACCTAAAAGCAAACTGAAACTACACCAGTTAGAGAATAAATCAGGATTAAGAAATATTTTCAGCTTAAAGAGACAATAATTAATATGCTGAAAGCCTTCCTAATTTGAAGACAGACATTCATTCATTTATAAAGTGATGTAGTGCTTCACTCATGACTCAAAAAGGCCAATTCCATATTCCCAAATGAATGCATTTGGGATTTGGACCTGCAAACAAACAAATCTGATTTGTCAGCTTTGGCTCTGAGCGATTTGCTGAGCAGTATTTACCATTTATTGTATTTAACATGCTAAAAATAACCGTATGTACTGTGTTAACTGATACTAAAGCAAAGACATTTAAATAATGTAAATTTGTTTTCATATTCAGACAAATCTCAATGCCAATCAACAATTTTTTTCTTGTTTCTCTACACTGGAAAGAGTTTCTGCTGTAAGAACATGCACCACTTTGTCTCAGCTGTCTCCTTCATTGTGCTCTGAAAGACAGAACCTACTTGTTTCCATGCTCTCTCACTAAATATCCTTCTGAAAGACTGTGTTTTTGTTTAGTGTTTAATGTGCCCCCTGACCAGATGGCCTCTGAGTTGCCATGTTTGCTCTCATGTGACCGAGCCTGGTTTCGCTAAAGCCGACTGAAGTCGAGCTGGAATTTTAAAAAGGTCGATGGACGCACAGGAATTGTCACTCACTCAGCCAGTCACTCCCTGGGAAGATATCTAAGCAGCCGCCCGTCCGTCATCGCGCTTCTCTCCCAACTCTCCAGGCTGTTGAGACATTCTTTGAAGTCCATCAAAGGGGTCTGTGGAGTTCAAGGCTGACTTGCAATCCAGCATTTAGACGAGGACACTCATTAATGCAACAGGAGACCCTACTGCAAGTGTAAAAATATTTTGTCAACATCAAACGTGAGCATGCACAGGCAAATTAAACTGTTGAGCAAATGTGTTAAGCACATTCTCTCCTGCAATTAATACAGAATCATTGTTCATTTCTTTTGGCCTAAAAGTCCAAGCCCAGATTATTAAAGAGATGACTGGCAGGGTGGCCAAGTGGCATCACAAATATTGTGCTGAGCCAAGAGGAGAGAGCGATGTAGAGAAACCGGCACACACAGAGATGGTCGGGGGTGTTCAAAGCCATGAATGAAAAAAAAAGAGAAACAAAAACAATGGTCTTGTCTTCAGCGTCCTCGGGCCGGATGCATTCCTCCACAGACAGCTCGGTGTGGGTAGCAGCGGGTAGGGGCCTTTGCCAGGGCTACAGTGGGCTGCCAGGGTGGAGGCTGGCGGAGGGATCGTGCCAGTGGTGAACCTCAGACCACAACAGACGGCGCCACACACTCCATCCTCTCATCCACTCCAAACCAACCAACCGCTTGAGCTGCAGGCTGCCTTGTGGGCCACACACTGCAGAGAGATAAAGTGAGAGGCAGAGGAGAGAAAGAGAGAGAGAGCAAGAGAGGCTGGGTGGTGAACCTCTTTTGTTCTGTAAACACAGGCCTGGCCCCCACTGAAACAATATCCCTCACCTTGACCGCAGTGAGAAAAACAACACCTTTTCCACTGTAAATCACTATACCAGGAAACTGCCAAGTTTTGTGCTTGACTATAGTAAAGGGAAGATAGTGAAGGTTACAGATTTTCTTTAGATCTCATAACAGTTTTGATGCATCATTTTAACATTTACCAAAAGGCATTTAAAGTGCTTTATTTTTGTAAAAAAAAAATGAATAAATATATATATATATATAAAAAAAATTTTAAAAATAATTCAGCATACAATCAAATGAAAATAGCTCACCCATTCTCACTCATTGTTCCAGGTGTTTTGAAGCTGTACCTCCCAGTAGCGGCTTTGGTAAACAGACTTTTTAATCAATGATCAGCTGAAATCTCTGTGATGGTCAGACAGTTAACCTGTGAATAGGGAGTGTTTAATTTGATACACAAGGCCTCTAAACACAAAGCGTCAATAACAGCCAATGAAGCTATTGTGCATTTAATTGTGCTTCTCCAGATGCAAGCATGGGGAAATAAAGTACTTTGTCTGGTAATACTGACACTGATCTCCTTTCTTCTGTGTCCTCTGCAGTGCCCATTACCCACGGTGCAGCAGTAAACTTCTCCATGGCAGACATGCCCAGCCAACCTTACTATCATGACCTGAACTCCAGCGTGGGGCTACACCGCTCCCTGTCCTCCCCTCCCGGCAGGTCAGTGGAAGTTACAGCAACAGACTTGTAGTTACAGGATAATATATAACTGGGGTAAAAGTACTTTTATTACAGCACCAAAACAGTGACTCTGGCTTCTTTTATGATCATTATAAATACAGGGAATAATCTGACGTTTTAAATGAGAAGATCGATTGACTGCCTGCCCTCTAATATGTGGCAGTCATATGTATCTACTTATACTAAGCTGAGCTAACCATCTCCAGCCACTAGCTTTAGATTTAGCATACTGACACCAGAGCGGAACAGTCTTCCCATGGCAGCAAAGCAAATAGGGGGTATTTCCAAAAATGTTGGACTCTTCCCTTTAACTAAGCTTGTACATAATTCCAGTTAATCTTGGCCAAACATCTCCTCCAGCTGCCCCAAATCAGTATTGACACCATCTCTCCAAAAGTTGTCGTACCCCAGATGACTATCTGCATTAAATCAAAAACTTCTCCATGTGTGCAGCAAAAGGCCCAAAACTGTCAACATGGAGGAGAACATGGACACCAGCCCAACAGGACCTGACTTCTACTCGTCACCCAGCTCGCCGGCAAGCACTCGGGCAAACTGGCACGATCGAGACGGAGGTGATTTTCTTGTTTTTTATTTGACTGCTTTTGTTTACCTTTGGCAGGTTTATCAGACACTCTTTGTCAGTAACGCTCTCCTTCTCACTTATGTGGTTATACAAACATACAGAGTGCACAATGGTTGCACAAGAGCATGTAGGCATAATTTGTTGAGAGATGAGAAGATCTCCTATCCTGACATGCAAATAGATTTGATCAAAGTGAACACCTCTCATTGTCTTGTAGCAGCAGCTGAACCATCTTGTCAAAAGATACTGTACATCAATGCAGCTCAGCCCTCTTAAAATATATACCATGTCAGGTATAGCCCAAGGCATCAAGAGTCATAAATGTTAAGACCCATTTCAGCAGGCATTTGAATGCAAATCTGTATTTTCTTGCACCTGTCGCTAACATAAAGAAAATCAGTTCTGCAACTTTCAAATGTTGCAGATGTAAATTTCTTTGCATAATAGATCACTGGAAATTCCTTGTAAGTTTCTGTTTTGGAGAAGTTTATTTTTATAAACCTCAGCCCGTTTAGACCTGCAGTGCAAATGTGTCAAATGATCAAGGAAGGTCGCACTACATCCTGGCTGGAGTTTTGATGATCAAGTTTATTGTACAGGACCAATTAGATGGGAAAGAACACCTAATAAGCAAATGCATAGGGCTTACAGGATAAGAAAAAAGATAAAGATGTGTGCATCAGCGAAATACACTAGTTTCTATGCAAGAGAAAGTGAGATCCTCACAGGACAGCTTGCAGGTCTCATTACGTTGTCTCCTGGTGCAGAGCAGAACCCGTCGCCCTTTTTAATTAAGGCCTCACTGTCCCATGTTTCCAGATCATTCTCACTCTCTGCTGACTCCCTTCAACACTTCAATGCCCCAACTGCATCTGGATTTAACCAAGTAGAAAACAGTTTGTTTGGCTGTGATGGACAGAATCATTGAAAATAAAAGACTTCTTCTCCTTACCCAGGCCTGCTGTGGTTTTAGCTTTCATCTGAACTTTGAACACTTTTCTTTTGGTTTGCTTTGCTATTTTAATATAATAAGTAGGAAGGCTGAGTGAGGAAAACACCAGATGATACACAAGAGACACAGCACTGGTGGGATTCAGCCACAGCCCAATGTGGGTGCATGAAATTTCAGCGTGTCCCTTTGCACAAGGCCTGAGAGTATTGCTCTGTGTAAACTTAGACACTTGGGGTGAGGAGAAAGGGAAAGCAGTGGGTAGGAAACTCTCCAAAGACAGCCATTATTCTGTCAAGAGAGAATAAATGAGAAGTGGGGTGATATTAAACCCATATGAGTCATACCAAGTGCCAAGCAGTTATTTTGTGCACATGGTTGCCGTTTGACAAAACCTCACCATGTAGTGGAAGAAATTGTTTCTTTCTTGTGTTGTGCTCTGGTAAACGTGCTGTACATTTTCACATCTGTAGGTTTTTATAGAGCCACTTCTGCCTCTTTAATACAAAATATATTGGTTTCTGAAGGACAGCCAATCTGGTCTAAATGCAAGGACACTTCGGACCTTTCATTTAAACTGTTAAAGTGTTTAACTTCTGTTAATTAATTGTCCAGTGTAATTTCTTGGGAACATCTCAGAAGCAGTTAATTAGCCAAAGAGAGGAAAAGCTGAATACTTCCTCTGCAGAAATTATTTCCCTTTTTTTTCTTTTCTTTTTTTTTTTTTTACTGGAAACATTAGGCAGTGATATAAATCTTCACAAAGGTATTTTTCCGTCTGACACAAAATGAAAGCACTTAAGCCTGTATCCTCTTGCAACCTCAGACTGGGAAATCCCCCTGAATTCCAACCACCTTTGTCGCTCTCTCCTTTGGCAATGAGCGTTTTTTTTTTTTTTCCCCATCACTTGGGTGGATCTTTTCCCTGTTATTGGGAAAAGGGAGGGAAGGACGGTTAACGCTATAGAAACGCCTGAACAAACGGGGTGTACACAGCTTATTTTGGGGGGAAAGAGATGAATGATGTGAAAGTTATACACCGCAAGAATCTGTGACAGACCAGAAAAGCACTTGATGAATGTTCACAGAAGAAGCACAAGCAGACATAACCCGCTGCCTTTCGCATCTATTTGTTATCACGTTCCCTTCAGACACTGTGTCTTACCATGGAAAATTGAAAACTGCGCAGCCGTGACAGCAGAACATTGCTCATGAAAGTGTAGAGCAGCAATAATGAGCAACTTGTAAGTTGAGTTTGTGCATCTACTTCGACTTCATAGAACTACACGACTTTCCTAAACAAATTTCGTGTCTTCTGCTGAGCCTTTGGGATTATTCATGGGGAATTACAGTGGCTTGTCAAACAGTGTGTAAGGCCAAACAAAGCAGATGCAACAGTGTAATATTCTATTTAAGATTACGTGAGGGTCTTGAAATTTTTTAAATCCTATTTGAGCGACCAGCTGCTTTACCACTGCGTGTCACTTCACTGGATTTAATTGTCTGCTCAGACAAGACAAAAGACACATTTTTCATTTCTCGCGGATGTCCGGTGGTTTATAATGATTCCAGAGATTATATGTGATTTTTACCCTTTGGGACGTCTGTAATTTGTAGAGTCCATTTTTCACTGTGAGTTACGTCTTCTGGCGAAAAAAGGTCCCCTGATCACACTAATCCCAAGCAGATCAAATTCTGCTTAATTTTGACCATAATTCACTTTCAGCATTCAGCTCCTTTCATTCATGAGAAATGGAAGAATTAGAACAAGCTATAGGGAAATCTTTGAGTAATTTTCAGCAGAAAGTGAAAAAGAACAAAAAGAAAATTTGGAAAAGTTGGGACAAACTACTTACTTCATATTTTCCCCCATCGAGTCCTGTGCTGGTGTTCCTAAGAACTTGTTAAACTTTTATAACTTTTGAGTTTTAATCAAAAAAAAGGTTTGTGTGCTTATGTGTCTTTCCCTACCAGCAGACATGTCCTCTCCTTCTATGAAGAAGCCAGAGAAGCCGCTCTTCAGCCCGACCTCCCCGCAGGACTCCTCACCACGACTCAGCACTTTCCCTCAGCCTCATCACCCAGGCCTAACAAGTGTAGGACACAGTGGTGAGTTCCTGCAGAACAGTCCAAAAATCCATTTTAATACTTAATTTAACCTCAGAGATCAGTGATGGTTGTTTTTTGTTTACTCCCCCTCTTGTACTCAATCTTTGTCTTCCTCCCCGCTCCTTTGTCTGCCTTTCTTGCAGTTATATCGACGAGGAGCCCCCCTCCGCACTCGCCGCTGCAGTTCTCGGCCTCGGCTATCTTGCCCCCAGCGCCGTCGCCCTACTTCTCGCACCCCACCATCCGCTACCCGCCTCATCTCAACCCTGCTGATTCCCTTAAGAGCTACGTGCCGTCATATGACCCGTCCAGCCCACAGAGCAGCCAGGTCAGTCTTTTTTTCCTTCTTCGGTGTTTAAAAAAGGCAATAAGCCAGATCTTCAGCCAGAAATCGGAGGGTGGTTTGGCACAACTTTCATGGCCTCTAGTCGTTCTTTTGTTATCTTGTTCATCTTCACTCCCATCTGACCTCAGCAGATTAAAGATAAGATGAATTACAGCATGCATTTGTGTCTGTGTTTCATTATTGCCTCATTGGTGCTTTTGCAATTGGGGAAAAATCATTCTTTTTTATTTTTTTTAGCATAAACCTGCTCCTGCTCATTCCCATAATTTATGGCGAGGGTTAGGCTGATGTTCAGTGATGTCTTTATAAAACTGTATGTTCTCAGTGCTTTTTATATTACAAACCTCAAATTACATATTCTATGCACTTAAGATGACCATAATTTGATGGACACATACCTCTTGCTGTAGTACTGTGCAGGGATATAATATTGGATGTAGACGAACCTATACTTACAGCTCCCATTGTAAAGAGTAATTAATTTAGTTTATTTACAGTAAATTACATGATAGTAAGTGGAGAAAGGAAATTTGCTAGGAAGGCAGGACAGATTTTTAATGTATCCAATTTATATGACAAAGAAGCATATATTTTCAACTTGATATAGCGCTCATGCCAAAGGTTATAGCACATTCCCAGCCTTCTATTTATACGTTAAAAAAAAAAACTCCATGACTCCATAAAAAAGTCAACCAAACTATTGCAATTGCAGTCACACATGACAAACAAAACTGTATCAAGACGTAGCAGTAAATCAAATAGCTTAGGGCTTTTCTGCATTCAGGGTACACACTGCGGCCAGTGTGTTGGAGAGCACGAGCAGGCGTCTCTATAGATGAGAGAGCTGTGTGATATTTATGTGAGTTTTATATCCCCGCTGTTCTAACTGTAAACAAAGGCCTCGTAGACGGCTCCATCTCCAGAGCAGGGAGCGGGTTAGAAGTGGGGGGAGGAGAGAGTGTTACTCCAGAGAAAAACCGCGGGGAATGATAAAGGTTGTAAATATTTGCCGTTGCCGGGGCCCAGCTCTTGTGCAGAATTAACTGGCCCTCTGCTGGGGTGCTTGGGGGGGGGGGGGGGGGGGGGGGGGGGGGGGGGGGGGGGGGGGGGGGGGGGGGGGGGGGGGGGGGGGGGGGGGGGGGTTCTCTGAGGTGTTTGGGCTCTGGGGTGGCTGCGGAGTAGCAGGAGGTGGTGGCTGCGTTTGGGAGGTGTAGCTGGGGGACTGATCTTCCATTCCAGGCACTGGGGGAGGCTTTGAAAAAGAAAAAAAAAAAAAAAAAAAAAAAAAAAAAAAAAAAAATTTAAAAGATAAAATAAAAAAGAAAAAAAAAATTATAAATCTTCTTCTTCTTCTTTCGGCTGCTCCCATTAGGGGTCGCCACAGCGGATCATCTGCCTCCATCTCATCCTATCCCTTGCATCCTCTTCCCTCACACCA
>VUQH01036169.1:0-14184 GCA_015106775.1 Etroplus canarensis | reverse complement strand
AGTCAATGTCCAACAAAAAAGGTTGGAGAGCTACTGTTAAAGACCACTACATAGGATTACAAGAAAGTCTGACTCCTTGAAAGCAAAATTTAACCAAGTGCAGGACAGCTCAAGCCTTTTTTTCAGCGCATTGTAGCTCATAAACTTCTGAACACATTTTCCTCTGTTATTGAAGAAATTATTAAATACTGGAGATGATCCATATCACAAGAAACAAGCAAGATTTTTTATTCCTTTTAAATTATTTTTCTATCATTGTGGGCTAGGGGCAATTTCAAGAAATTTGGTTCCAGCTCCAAAACTACTATAATGTTTGATTGAAAATATAGCACAACATCTACATATGGTCTACCATAATGAACTTTGCTCAGGACCCAAGCAGCATTCTGGATCTCATGATCTAAAATGTTGAAATGAATAAGGTTGATGACAAATTCATTACTGTGAGTTACCAAAATTATGCCACAGACCTGCAGTTGACTTCATGTAATTGAATCTCAGCTGATTCAGTAGAGTTCCAACACATTTGATATCTTTTTTACTTATGAAGTTAGATCCGGAAGAAAACTGTCATTATTGGAAATTAGATATAGGGTTTCATGATCAAGGAATCACATTATTAGTTAACGTGATCATGGTGTTTTTGTTTTTAGGTGTAATAGTATCATGGGGGGACACTATGGCTTTGGTGGAGGCTGGCACCCTGGGTGTCTCTAGTTTTTTGTTTGTTTTTTTATTGAAATGGACTGTAGTGAAATGATATTTCATTAGTACCCGAGCTTTTATTTGTCTCAGCAAATAACTTTTTCATTCAAGTAAAAGTGGCCCCTCGTGGCCATTGAAATTAAAGTAGGAAGTCAGTTGCTGTTGTAATTGAGTGTCTAGTCCATGCCGGGAGGAGGTTTGGGTGAATGACTGTGTCAAATAAATATATAAATAAAATAACATTAATGAACAAATACAAACCACAGTCATTTTAGATATTAATACTTAATAAATTGTAATACTGCCATAATGTCAAAACTGCAGTCTGTCAGTGCTATGATGCACCAGGTTGTGAGATCAGTACTACTAACTTGTCATCAATGGATACTTGACATCTCATTTAAATGCAGTGGTTAGAAGTAATCATTATTTTCCGAAAGGCAAGGTTAACCCTCTGAAATCTGAGTCACAGATGATGACTTGGATTTCATCCCTACACCCAAAACCTAATCATATGTGTTTGGAGACAAGAAAAAATGACCTTTTCTTTGTAAAAATGGAAATACATTTTGATGCTTGTGCTTTAAAATGATTACTTTCTTTGTCTCCTGACTGCCAAAATATTAGGGGGCAATTTTTTTAAAAGAACAGAAATTACATAGGGTTCGAGTTCGGGTCTTACTTAAATGTCAGAGGGTTAATTGCGTGAAATGACATTTTTAACCCAAATTTCAATCTTGAATGAAACTAAACCAAAGCAGTTTTGGTGGTTAAATGTAACCACGTACCAAGCGAAATCAAAAGTAAAGATATAGCGAATAACACAAATGACCACATGGTATTTCTCTGAAATTTTTTCACTCCTCTAGCTTCCTAATGTAGACTTTGTTTCTCTTTAAAGCAGGACTGTTATCTAACTCAGTATGATGTATCTCATGGGCTGTCATGCTAACATTCCAATTTTTAACTTGAAAAACCTCTAGCTTTCCTGCTTTAGACTAGTTTTACTAGGCAACTCCCATGTGTTGAAACTTAAGGGCATTGCACGCTCAGCAAACATTTCCAACTAAATAAATTCTTTTAAAAAAAGCACCATCTGTTTAAAGAGTGTGAGATCAGGGTGAAACTCATTTCCTCCATGTCGCCCCTTAGTGTTTTGGCTCGGCGCTTGGCCAAGAAATCCACGGGGACAACAAGGTGAGTGGCTTGACCTGCTGGCTGCCTTTAGTTCCTTATTTCTTTATTTCCCAGATTGTTTCTCTAATATCCGTGTGGGGGTTCAGGGTTGTGGCCCAGCCCAGTGGCTGTCAATCTCGTATGAGCAGCAGATCAGTTCCCACAAGAATGAAAAGTCTGCAGCTCCAGTTATTGATTGGAAATGTCACATAAAGTCCTCTATACCAGAAAGAGCCAATAACAAAGTAAGCAAATTCTGCTCATAGGCCCCAAAATTTGCCATCTTCATGAAACACAGGCAGTTAAAAAGTCAGCAAAATATAATTTTTCCCTTGCTTTTTATTTTCCTCACATTTGAGGTGAAGATACACATTTAAACTATGTATTTTGAAATCCCAAATTATTTGCTTCATATCTTTTGTGTCCTCGATAGTAGTTTGCACATTTGCTTCACAAGAGAAAGGTTCCTGGTTTGATCCTTGGTGGGGACACAAGCCCCTCTCACCATGGAGGGTGGCGTCAGGAAGGGCATCCAGTGCAAAACCTCTGCCAAATTACCAATGCGGATTAATCCGCTGTGGTGACCCCTTGGTGGAGAATACAAAGGAGCAGCTGAAAGGTGCATTTGCTTCATATCATTTACATTTGACAGAAGAGATATTCCGTTCCCTCTAAGGGAACACTTCAACACACAAAGGAGGGAGACTTTATGTATTGGGAGAATTGTTTTTTTTTTTTAATATATTTCTATTTTAGTATGCTCATAAGAATAGAGAGCAGGAAGCAGCAAAATGCCTTGTAACTTTTGATAGCATTATAGATAAAGCAGACTGTAAATGGTGTGGATGTCAGAATTCTGAGTTGCTATCAATTGCAGCAGCAATATCTGTGCAGTTCTTTCAATATGCCTCAGTTTAATCCACTCTGACTTTGATTTTCCACGCACTGACTTGCCCCGTTTATCATCGAACTATCATAATAATTAGAACTGCCACTTTAAAATGTTATGTTTGACTCATTAACTTGTATGCAAGCAGTTCAAGAGTTTATGCATGTATGAGGCTTTGGCTTTTATTCAGAGTAACCCTGTTTTGCCCTCATGCTAAAAGATAAGAATCTCTCTTGTGTAACCTTGCCATCTGATCTGGATTAAGGGAATTGTAATTTCCTCCCATGCCTCCCTTTGCTTCTTATGAGTTGTAGTTGTTGAAAGTAGGCTTTGCATAAAGTTTTTAAAATCTAAACTCAAATAGTACAGATGAAATCTATTCTGTACAGATCTGTATACACCTGCCTAGCTGTTTAAAGGTGTGATATAACACTGAATAATTAAAAATAATTAATCTGATTATTTTAGAGTAATTTTACCCTTTTTAAAAAAATATCCTTTGGAATAATATACAACAGTTTATTGCCACCATTTGTAGAAGACTGCTTGGACCTCAGTGAGTGCACAGACAGGAGGGTCTATAGTTTCAGAAACTATCCAAATTCTTTGACCATAACAATGTACACTCACGGACACTTTATGGTGGACCTTGCTAGTACCAGCCTGGACCCCCTTTTGCCTTCAAAACTGACTTAATTCTTCATGGCATCGATTTAACAAGGTGCTGGAAACATTCCCAAGAGATTTTGGTCCACATTGACTTGATAATATCATGCAGTTGCTGCGGATTTGCCAGCAACACATCAGTGATGCCAGTGTCCCATTCAACTGCATGCTTAAAGTTCTCTATTCCATTGAGATCTGGTGACTGTGAAGACAATTAAAGTACAGTAAACTCATTTTCATGATCAAGAAACAGGTTTGAGATGATTTGACCTTTGTAACATAGTTCTTTATCCTGCTGGAAGCAGCCATCAGAAGATGGGAAGACAGTGGTCATAAAGGGATGGACATGGTCAGCAACAATACTCGGGTAGACTTTGGTGTTTAATTGATGCTCAGTTTTCAACCAAGGGGCCCAAAGTGTGCCAAGAAAATATCTCCCTCACCATTACACCACCACCAGCCTGAACTGCTGATACAAGACAGGATGGATTCATGCTTTAATGTTGTTTATGCCAATGCCTGACCCTACCAACTGCTTGTCATAATACCAACTGAGATTCATCAGTCCAGGCACCATTTTGAGCTTCTGTGAATTGTACTTTTGGTTCTCTGCTCTTAGCTGACAGAAGATCCACCTGGCTTGGTCTTCTGATGCTGTAGCCCATCTACCTGTGTTGTGCATTCAGAGATGCTCTCCTGCATACGTTGGTCATAAAGAGTCATTCTCCTCTGACCCTGTATTGGAGAGCACTAAAGCCTTGCATTGATTAAACTTACATGAAATTTGCAAATAAGCATACTTACCAGTTAGAATGGTCTTTTCTATTTGTTCTTTATTTGTACACAGACTGTTTACCGCTGGGGCTGCAGCTTAAGGAATAAAACTAAAATTGTCTCATATTCTGTAAGAATAAATCCAAGAAATGTTATGTAAAACATGACTGTAATTATAGTCACATCTTCTCCTGTCTTAATGATAAAGCAGTGATACTGAGAAGTCTATTAACATACACAAACTACCTTTTTTGCCTTTAAATAGTCCGTATTTTACGGTACTTTTCCCGTGTTATTAAATACTGAAAGTGTTTGAAGCACTCACAAATTAATGAAGTGCTTTGTAATACTATACTTACTGTACAGCTATTATCCTATCTCACATCCTGCTGTTTTGGCTGCAGCTGATGTGATACTGTATGGTGTGGATTATGTGTTCATCCATTTATACTATAATTTACTTGTAAAATGGGCTGCTGTTTGTGATCGATCATACTCTCCCAGTGTCGCCCCTTTTTATGGTGAATGCTCAGAGCTGGATTTAGAAACCTGGGTTGACTTATTACATTGATAACCAGCGTTGTGTGACCATAAGCCTGGTTGCTGATGTAAGGATAAGTGACGCAAGATAAGAAAAAGGTTTGGGGAGTTTACTTCATAGAACAGGCTCCATCTTACTTTACTTTTTGTGGAGGGCTGGCTAAAAAATAAACAGTTGTAACGAAAGTAATAATTGTCTTCTTTGCTCCTGAGCTTTGAGTGTTTTTTTTTTAGCTCATCCAGTACAAGAACCAAACAGCTAATGACATGGCGAAGAGTGCATCCATCCGCAATTCACAGGAATCACTACTCCTCCTAGAGTACTGATCAGATTTAAGGGAAACTTGCACACACTGGCCACCTAATGGCTCTTCATCTAAACTGTGCTCAAGGTCAACGTCACACTGGTCATTTTACAGACACTCTTCTATTTTCACAAGAATTTCTGCTTTGTATTGTTCTGAATTGTAATTTTCATAAAACTAGTGTTTGTATGCACCCTGCTACCATCTATATATACATGCTGTCAGTAGGTTTATTTATGACATAATAATGTCTTATGCTAGGTTTGTGGTGAACAGGAACCAGGGTCACTGTCCTGAAAACGACAATTTTTGAACTTCTGAGTAGATTTTAATGCGCTTTAGGTTTGTTAAATATGGTCAATGAATGACAAGAAAACCCATCACTTTCTTTCTGTCCTTCATTTAAATTAAAAACCTGTGACTTGTGATGAATTAAGCCAGATGAGCAGCATTCTGGTTTTTATTATTGATGGACTTAGTTTTTTGATAACTCTTTGTTTCCTTTATCAGCCCTGTCTATTGAAGTTGTTTCTACTCAGTGTTTATGTTTTTACCTCCTTGTATTCTTTTCTGTTATCTCACTTTAGTGTTCTACCCTCTCTAGTGTTCCTTGTAACATGTTTAGTGTGAGTTTTCTTGTCTCTGTCTATTTTACTTCCTGTCCTTTGTTTATCTTGATTACAGTCAGCTGTTTCTCAGTACCCAATTGTGTTCACTTCCTCTAATTTGCTCTGAGTGTATTTATAGCCATGTCCTTCCTCTTTTCAATGTCAAAGCATCTGTTCATGGTCCGTTGTGTTCTTTTTTGGTAACTATCTTAATTGGATCTCAGCACTTGACTTCATAAAAGGTTGTTTGTTGTTAACTTACAGTTTTGACTGTTGTTTTTGGGTCCTTCTCCTAGTGAAACACTAACAGTACTAGTAAACATTTTGGAAACCATTTGCCTTTTAGGTCTGTTTTGGTCTCCATGATTTTCTTTGCTGTTGAACCCCATATGTTCACTTCTTTTTGGTGCTGTAGCTTTATCTTTTACTGCATAGTGAGCTAATCAGAGATAGGGTGATGAGCTCACTCATTCGGACGAAGCTCGAAGTAGAGCTGCTGATCCTCTAAATTGAAAGGAGGCGGTTTTGATCATCTTACCAAGATGCTCCCTGGGTGCCTCCTAGGTGTCGTTTTCCAGGAATGTCTTAAGGGAGCAGACCCATCACGTCTCTCGGCTGACTTGGGAATGCACTGGTGTCCTGCTGGAAGACGTGGCCAGGTACAGGGAGGTCAGGGGATCTCTGCTTACACTTCAGTCCCATCTGACAAACACCTAGATAAGCAACAGAAAATAGATGGATGGAGTTCATCAGTTTGAGATGGGACAGGGAGTGAAACCACTTGGCTAAAGAACAAAGAAGCTCTGTATGGTTTAGTGGAACTGCCATGACCGGTGGTAATTTGTTATTGGTTTGTCAGTATGATCAATATCTCACATGTTACAGCCAGTTGTCCGGCATTCAGTGCATTTAGAGATACTGCTAAAGGCAGCTTTTATGTGCTCATAGTTCAGACAGAAATGGGAGTTGGGTTTACAGTAGCAAGAACTTAAATATTCAAGATTTCACATGAAGAAAGACTATTTTTTGAGATTCTTTCAGTGTAAAGTAAGTCATAGGTTCTCATTTTTGTTGTCTGTCTCTGATTTGTGTAATAGGCTGGTGACCTGTCCTAAGTGTTCACTCCCATGACCCTTAATTGAATAAGTGGTTATGAAAATAGATGGATATTTCTGATTTTCACTTCAGGAAACAAATGTGTTTAAAACACAGACTTCTAATTTAGTGGCACCATCATGACAACAATAGATGAAACACCAGCCACCATTCCTCTTAGTTTTTTTTTTAGAATTTTTTTTTTTTTTTTTTTATGGTGGACATTTTAACAGCAGAAGGCAGAGTTATTCCCAGTCATTAGGACAACAACATTTATATTTATGCTTTTTCTACAAGCCATTAGCTCATCTGATTTCTACCCACATGCTTTAACAACTTCCCACCAACTGGACACATTTCTATCTCCATAGGAATGTTACCTGTTCCAAATCACAAAGTGGGTGGTTGATAGCCGGAGCGGAGCCAGGTAATGTTGGCGGGCTAGCAGGATGTGTTGATGATTAGCACCTCTCCACCATGGTTTTACTATTGGATATGCATCCATTTAATGAAAAAACGGGCAAGTGAGCAACAGAAAGTGGATGAAATGACTCATAATGGTGTCTAGCAGTCTAGAAATTGTTCAATATCCTAATTCTTTGCTTTCAGATGATGTATAGATTGAGCACCAAGTTAGATATATGTCTCGAATAAAACTTTGACATAATGAAAACCATTGCAAATCCAGTAAATTATTTTTACAGTATTTCAACTACTTGTTTCTCTCTTACCTCTTTGATTTGAGTGGGATGAGATTGCAGATGGATCACATGTGAAAACTTCTCTTTTTCATAGCTGGCAAAGGGGTGCAGCTGGCTTACTTCAGACCAGGATTCCTGCCAGATCCTGCTGTATTCTGACCTCCACAACTTCACAACCTTCTCATGTGACTTCTCTGACAGTTGGTTCAAGTTCTTGGCAATAACGCAACACAATATTTCCTGTACAGTACTACATAAATCATCTATGAACAGAGGCTCACATATAGTCAGTGCTGCAAATGTTGACAAACAATAACAGCTAATTTAAGTTATTCATGTTTAGTCATAACTAAGACAGTATTAAACAAAAGGAATCTATAATTAGCTTATTACAAAATACTGTACAGCCTGAGTCATCATCTGATTGCTTTGCTATAAGAAGACCACTGATGTTTGCAAGCATAATGTATTGAATCTGTTATAAGAAACTCTGAGAGAAGTTTTTTTAAATCAATCAGTGAGAGCTTGTCATATCAGAATAACCGTACTTGTTACAACAGTAACTTCAGTCAAAATTATATAAAAAGACACTACAAAACTAACAGTTACATAAAGATATGCTTGTTTTAAAACAGGTACCTTTGATAAGTGCACACATGTGACATGATATCAGAGTCAATTATGGCTTGTTTAAAAAAAATCATATAGTAAGCTGTTAGTAGCTGGTGCTACATTTAGCTGAATGAACACAATGTACTTTAAGTCATTTATTTTTTCATTAATGTTAGAAAGAGCTCTCATTTTGTTTTACCAAAATAGCATAGCATTTACACAATATTTTTAGTCTCTGATTCTTTCAAAGGTTTGAAATTGAGCTTGCAGTATTAGTGATACCAGCCAGAGTTCAGTAGGCCTTTTTACATGCACCTATTTTGATGTGTGATGGTTGGTTTGCTTTTTCAGTTACAGCTGACCAACCCTCAAACTGGCAGGAATTTGCTGCTACTACTAAATAAATACATTTTTAAAAAAGGTTTAAGGTGATTTTTTTTTAGCCATTCTGCTGTAGATTTGTTGCTGTGCTTTGAATCATTGTCTTGTTGCATGACCCAGTTTTGGCCAGGCATTAACTGGCCCCACATTTTACTCTACAGTAATTTCATATA
The DNA here is from genome assembly GCA_015106775.1 of Etroplus canarensis. Taxonomy (NCBI): domain Eukaryota; kingdom Metazoa; phylum Chordata; class Actinopteri; order Cichliformes; family Cichlidae; genus Etroplus; species Etroplus canarensis. The sequence continues at coordinate 5,559 of VUQH01036169.1, read as the reverse complement.
CAGATGAGTTCATGCCTGACTCAATGACTGCAAGATGTCCAGGACCTGTGGCTGCAAAACAAGCCCAAATCATCACCCCACCACTGCTGTGCGTAGTGTAGTATGAGGTGTTTTTGATGCTATGCTGTGTTTAGTGGTGCTGTACATTATGGCCAAACAACTCAGCTTTGGTCTGATCTGTTCAAAGGACATTATTTCAGAAGACTTGTGCTTTTTTTTTTTCAGATCCAACTTTGCAAACCTAAGCCATGCTGTGATGTTCTTTTTAGAAAGGAGAGGTTTATTTCTGGTCAATCTTCCAAACAAGGCATTGTTGTCTTTTACGTATAGTCTTTTGTATTGCCATGAACTTTCATTTTTAACATCCTAACTGAGGCCTGTAGAGTCTGAGATGTAGCTCTGTTTCTTGTTTTGTTTGTTTGTTTGTTTGTTTTTTTTTGGGGGGGGTTGTTGTTTTTTTTATTTCTTTGAGCAATGCTCTGTCTGACCTTGGGGTGAATTTCCTGGAACATCAACTCCTGGTGGAGATTGTGGCATTTTGTTAAAACACACCTGAATGCTCCACACCAGCAAAACTGGCAAACTTCTTCAAACTTCTTCTTTTCTAGAGGTGGCCACATTGGTCATTGCTCGGTTAATCAGTTACATTTGATTAGCACCACCTGGCAGCTACTTACGCTCTTAATTCCTATGGAAGAAGTAAAGGTGTTTTCATTTTATTTTATTTTTTAACTGTTTTTCACAGTTTTATATGTCAAGGTCTGGACAGCAGCAAGGGCAGGCAACATTTCCATTCTGATGTTCTGAATATAAAGAGTAGTACTGAATTTAATAAGTAGTACTGGTAGCATGAGATTATACCTAGACCCTACAGAGGTTGCAAAGGTAGTCCACCTACTGTACTTCTGGATAGCACATCAATATGTGCCATTGCTAGAAGTTTTTCTGTGTCTCTCAGCACAGTCACAAGAGCATGGAGGAGACAATCATAGAGTAACTGCTGAGTAATTACAAAATGACTTCCAGCAGGCCACTTGTGGGGATGTTTCCCGACCAAACAATCAGAAACAGACTTCATGAGGGCGGCCTGAGGGCCCAATGTCCTCTAATGGGCCCTGTGCTTACTGGCCAGCACCATGCAGCTTGACTGACATTTGCCATGGAATACCAGATTTTGACAGGTCTGGCACTGGTACCCTGTGCTTTTCACAAATGAGAACAGGTTCACCCTGAGCACATGTGACAGAAGTGAAAGGGTCTGGAGAAGTTGTGGAGAATTTTATGCTTCCTGTAACATTGTTAAGCATGACTGGTTTGGTGGTGAGTCAGTGATGATCTGGCGAGGCATATCCATGGATGGAAGCACAGACTTCTGGAAGCTAGGCAATGGCACTCTGACTGCCATTAGGTATCGGGATGAAATCCTTAGACCCACTGTCAGACCCTACGCTGGTGCAGTGGGCCCTGGTTTCTTCCTGGTGCATGACAATGGCTGGCCTCCTGTGGCGAGAGTATGCAGGTAGTTCCTAGAGGATGAAGGAAGTGGTACCATGGACTGGCCTTCACGCTCACCTGACCTGTGTCCAATAGAACACATCTGGGACATTTTGTTGTAGTCCATCTGAGACCACCAGGTATTATCTCAGACTGTCCGGGAGCTCAGTTATGTGCTGATCCAGATGTATGAGGAGATCTGCCAGGACACATCCGTTGTCTCATAGGAGCATGCCCTGACATTGTCAGGCATAAATACAAGCACGTAGGGGGTCATAAAAACTGAGCACCATTTTGAGTTGCTGCAGTGAAATTTCAGCAAAATAGACTGGCCTGCCATATTATTTTTTCACTTTGATTTTTGGGGTGTCTTTGAATTCAGGACTCTGTAAATGGATATTTTTCATTTCCATCAAATGATGTGGCATCCTTTTGTTCTCAACACACTGCTCAGTACACATCAGTATAGATATCCCACAAGATTTTTTCCCATTGAGATGTGATGTGTTTCCAAAGTGATCTTTTAACTTTTTTAGCAGTGTCCAAATACTAGATTTTTGAAGAGTGGTATCCATTCCTCCAATAGGGCCCCAGAGACTTTGATTGTGCCCTTCATTCATGTAAGAGACTCAGTGGTGATATAATCCATTGTATTGTAGAGTTGTTTACAAAAAGTAGTGTACATAAGACATAAGCATTATTTTATTTTGTGCACACTTAAGTAAATATACATAATGTAGTACATTTTTCTCTTATAATTTTCAAACAGACATATTCTAATAAACATGTCTCACTATAAAGCAGATACAGAGAGTTTGTGTCACAGACTTGTTACTGAATAGTAAGCAGTGTTCTTTCTTTCTTTCATATTTAATTATTTCACTATTATTTGAATTTTTGTCTTCTACATAATTTTAACTTATTTAAGACAGCTACATTTTTATACCGATAAGAGAATACACACTTGTAATAAAGACAAGTAACATTAGGAACATGAGTAAATTTCACTCTTATGGGCCAAACCATCGATCACTCAAATTGTTATATACTATATACTGAATTTCTGATCATTAGGTATTTTCTTGCAGCAGTTTAGTGGTTACTGAAATAAAATCACAGGTGTATATACGATCACACTGGCAGTTTTCTTTCATTTAGGTGTGCCAGTAAGCACCGACAGTCGTGTAACTGAAACATTCAAGTGGGATATGGCCACCATCGTAAGTGTCATCAATTTCAGCTGTCAACCATTACAAATATCTCCCTAGATTTTGATGGTACGTCTGCTTTATCCTGAGAGAGGGTCCACATGATGACCAGAGCCTTTAGGAGATGCAAATTAACTGAAGGGAAACCATGACATCATGCTTTGATGCTTTTTACGGGTCCAGGTGTGTTAAAGAATTTTGCGGCAACCACGTTACAGCATTCAACTGCACACATGGTTGGTAAAACTGTCATTTTGCTCTATCGGTAGTTTGTTTGTGCTTGTTTATCTTTAAAAAAAATGCTTTGACAATACTTACGTCAATGAAAACCCATGTCTCAGTGAGGACTGGGAAAACTGATCACGTTCTTGTATGGAGCAAACCAATATTAACCACTAGGGTAGATAACCCACCACTGAAAAAAGAAAGGAAAAGGCTATATGTAGTCACTGTCAACCTGTTTCATGGCTTTGGATGGACTGGGATGTTAACAGCCCCCAGCCTGAGTGTGTCATGCATTGGTAGCTGAACACTAATGCTAACATTGTCTCAGGCACCAATTGTGTCTTCTCAGGAAAATGTTGCCTACTGTAACCCCCTTAGGTCTAAGTTATTATTGATGATACTGTAACTTTATGTTTTGGAGAAAGGCAAAAAGGCATTTTTTTGGAAAAAAAAATGTAAATAGTTTTGGATGTGTGTAAGTTAGACTGATTACTTTCTTGGTCCCCTGATTGCCAAGACTTTGGAGAACAATTTAAAAAAACAAAACAAAAACAAACATATCATCATGAGAGTAGGGTTGGCATCATCATCAATGATGACTTGGACCTCACCGGGACATCTGTGCTTTGGCAGAACAGCTTGTGTGGACTGTGTCACTGTCTTGCAGTTTCACCCACTTTCTCTTGAGATTCAGTTCACTGACAGATTTTTTGACATTTTCTTTTAGAATTTACTCATAGAATTCAAAATTCATCAGTGATGGTGAGCCATGTTTGCCCAGATGGAACAAAACAAGTACAAACCTTATCTTATCTGTATAACCAGATAGGATAGATTTCTGATGCTGGAACACAGTATCATTATTTCTGTAAACAGGTTTCTCATTTAAACCAACAAGTATTTTTTAGATCTAGCTATTTGCAAATCATTTTTCAAACACCCTTCTGCTTCATCTACAAGATGTTTAGCAAATTTCAGCTGGGCAGCAGTGTTCTTTCTGGATAGTAGTGTTTTCTCCTTGCAGTTCTGCCATGTACACCATTGTTGTTCATTGTTCTCTTGATGGTGGACTCAGAAACCAATGCAAGAGAGACCATCAGTTGCTGGGAAGCTACCCAGAGTTCCTTTGTGACCTAAAAGCAAGCTAGTATATTGGCAGCATTTGCAACTTTGCAGATGTGCTGATAGGTCCAGATGCTGGAGATGGGCTCAAAGGTGCCTTCGTCTGACAGCACAATCAAAAGAAGAACCTATAACATTTTAGATGGTAAAGAAGATGTTTTGCACGGATAAGAATACAAAATTGCCTTTAATTGGCTTGCCCTTTGATGTTCAAATGTCAGGATGATATTCTCTCTTACGGTTCTATAGAATATTTTCCCTGAACTGTCTTCTTGATGGACCCTTCCATCATTGGCATAATGAGCATCTGTATCAAGCCCTTTATTAGATGTTTTGCAAGTTTGCTGGGAATTTATTATAATATCTTGAACTTTCCCCTACATAGCACAAAACTCTTAATAACTGGGGAAAAAGTTTGGAGTTGGTCCTTTTGACGATTAAATCTTTGCCCTTACATTTCTTCATACTTACTGGTCTGTGGCTGAAATTGTGATACAGCTGCCTGTATGTGTGTGTATGTATACATAGCTCCCTGTATTGTTCTGTGTGTTGCCCTCCCAGCCCCAGCATGGTGGCGTAGCTATGCTCCAACACTTCGGGCACAGAGTTAAAAGCTATGGTCTTTTCTAGTGTAAACCTGTCAGTCATTGGATTCCCTCAGTCCCTCCTCCATAACACAGCAGCAGCAGAGTTCAGCTCTATACCGCTTTGCTCAGAATTTTGACTCCCATGGGCACATAGCACATTGCCACCCTTTCTTCCCAGCCTATTTTGCTGGCTTACAGCTAAAATGTCACCTCATCCATTAGACCAGATTGTGAAGACATCAATGTAAATGTGTTTTCATTGGTTATTCAAAAGCCTGACAGGAAAATTTGTTTGATTCTGTTACAGCAACCAGACTGGAAGCAGTTGTAATTAACAATCTATATACACTGACTGCAACAGTTCCAATAATCTGCAATGATTTGTTTTGTATTAAAAAAAACCTCAGTCACTGAATTCCCTTAGTACCTCTAAACATCTAATAAAAAAAATCCAAAAAAAACCAAACAAAAAAAATAAAAAACACCTGCAATAAAATTCAATGAATAACTCTCAGAATTCAAACTCCCATGACCAGCTAGCTTAGCTTCTTTCTCCTTACATAATTATTTGGGTTACATAGCAAATTAGGCATGATGTCGAATTCTGTGACTTTAGAAAGCACGTGATTGCAATACTATAATATAGTATTCGTCGTAGCTCCGTCCACAGACAATGCTAACTGGCGATCCGGCAGCATTGTTTTCATGACCTGCCGGGCAGCATCCGGGAAACCAAAGTCTTTGGGTTCCGGGGGGGAGTATGGTTGCAGGGCTGATACTGCGGCTGGGCGGTTTCAGGGGGCTCCGATCTCGGCTTGCTGTGTGGACCGGGCCTTCAGTCCTCAGTGTCACCTGATGCCGGTAGCCGGTGAAGAGGACATCGTGGGCGGGGTGTTGTGCTGGGCCGGAGGCGGACCCTGGCC
>VUQH01036165.1:21329-33558 GCA_015106775.1 Etroplus canarensis | reverse complement strand
GGCCCGGTTCCGCAGACCGGTACCCATCTGTGGACCGGGGGTTGGGGACCCCTGTGCTAGAGGATGTCAGGCCCTCAGGCCACCCTCATGAATTCTGTTTCTGATTGTTTGGTCAGAGACATTCACAACAGTGGTCTGCTGGCGATCATTTTGTAGATATCTGGCAGTGCTCATCCTGCTCCTCCTTCCACAAAGGAGCAGATACCGGTCCTGCTGATGGGTTAAGGGCCTTCTACCTTCTATCCTGTCCAGCTGTCCTAGAGTAACTGCCTGTCCCCTGGAATCTCCTCCATGCTCTTGAGACTGTGTCGGAAGACACAGCAAACCTTCTGGCAATGGCAGGTTTGATCTGCCATCCTGGAGGAGCTGGACTACCTGGGCAACCTCTGTAGGTGTCCAGGTTTCACCTCATGCTACTAGTAGTAACACTGACCCTAACCAAATGCAAAAAGCGGAAAAAAACATCAGAAAAGATGAGAGAAAAATGTCAGTGGCCTTCAGCTGTAAAACCATTCCTGTTTTGAGGGTCATGTCACCCCGCTAGTGCACCCTCTGTTGCTTAACTGACCAGATCAATATCCCAGAAGTTTAACTGACTTGATGCTGCTCCTTTAATTTTTTGAGCATTTTTGTAGTAAGCAATTGAGTTAGTTATGTTACTGATTGTTTGAGTCGAATAAGCGCAATATCAGCAAGCCATCGCTCATTTATTTATATTTTATTTTTTTTATTTTAAATTTGAAATAGATGCAAAGAATTATTAAAACATAGATGGAAATGCAATACATCAGGCAAAAATGTTTGTACAATTTTTATGAGTTTGAAAGCCAGTATTTAGTATGATCACCTTTATTCGTTTTGGCTTGAGCTTTCTTGTCATTTCTTTAAGTAGTCTTCAGGAATGGTTCTCCAGGCTTATGGAAGGACATTTAAAAGCCCTTCTTTGGATGTCGGCTGCCTTTTGTTTCCTTCTCTGTCAAGATGATTCCACACTGCATCAATAATGTTGAGGTGCAGGCTCTGCAGAGGACAGTCCGTGACTGACATTTTTCCATTGTCTGTTTTTGTATACAGGTAGGCTTTTACTGCATTGGCAGTGTGTTTGAACTCAGTGTCAAAAAATGAAAAATGAAGCTGTTGCCAATCAGATACTCTAAAGATAGTATTGTACGGTGGATCAAAATCTAATCATAGCTTTCTGCATTCATAATTCCGTCAGTTTTGACAAGATCCCCAACTCCGCTGGCTGAAATGCAACCCTGAGCATGACGGAGCCTCCACCGTGTTTTACAAATGATTATAGATGCCTCTTGACAGCCACCTTTCCACTGAGACCGTTTCTGATGAGGCTTCAGCAAACAATGCATCTAAATCAACTGAAAGGTTGACTTAGATGCATCTCTCTGGCCCTGCGTCAGGTCTTTGGTGGATTATTTTTTCTTAAGGACATGACTTCCAGATACTGCTCATCTGCTGCAGATAGATTTGTAGGCCTGCCACTCCTTTTCTTGTCCTCCACCTGTCAAGTTTACTGAAGTGTTTTAAGATCACACTACACTACATGCTAAGAGTTGCAAAGTTTTCAGCGAAGAGTTCTTTTGGAATCACCTTGCTGGGGCAAAAATACTATTTTATGCCTGTCACACTGTGTTATTTGTGGCATTTTTCATAGCTTCAACTAAAGAAATGGGAACAAATGATGTGTTTTTGTGACAGGGAGCCAATAACAAAATGGCTAAAGATACAATTTAAAATTGGTTCTATGGTAACTTATGTGCAGACACAGCACTGGTTCATCACTTGTGTGACTTTTTTCTACTTGAATGATTAATAGGTAAGTGTTAAGTGGATTAGCAACCAATAAATAACTTCTGGAAACTTTTTTCTACTCAGATTTTGACAGTGAGGTTGTGCTGAAAGAAATGGCACCAAACAACTCAAGGTAAACAGTTTTTAAAGTGTAATATAAAGGTAAAATCAAAAGTAGCAGTAGACAATTATACCCTAGACTCCGGAGGGTTAAAAATGTACAAGAAAGGCCGCTTGAAAGTAAAATACAAAGACATTAGGGGTAGCTCAAAGCTTTTACACTACCATATGTCTCTAAGGTGAGATGGAGTTACGTAATGATGAGAGTGGAGCGTGGAGACATGTTGTGTCTGGACCAGTAGACATTACACATGTTTGTCTTACATGAACAGGGAATTTATACCAGCTCCCACTCAAATGTGGTACTTTTTAATGGATTTTACCAACAGCACTGGCACTTAACCAAGTGTTGTTTGGCAAGCAGCTACAAAACTGCCCAAAGGGAAAAAAAATATTTAAAAAAACAGTCTAGAGCAGGTGGAAGCAACTGGGTGTGGCATATAAGATGACAATTTCTGGCTGCTGGTCGACAAAATAATGGAACAAATTGCCACAATTTGCCACAATGGAACAAATCTGGTTTAGATTTTTATGGTCACAAGGATTCGGTTCATTGACATTGGTGGAAATATTCTAAAAGTTTTTGGTGGATTGCAGTGGTGTCCAAATGATGTATCTCTATGAACTAAAGACTTTATCTAGGGAAACCAGCAGGCCGATAGTCCTTTATCTCGGAAAATGTTCCAGCAAGCTACACGATGGATTTGTAAAAACAAGAGAAAACCAGAAAGTCCAAGACAACGTACCTCCGTTTGAAAAATCCTTGAATTTCTCTGTTTACCTAAGGTACAATGTTTCTGTATTTTCCATACATTTGAATTCTTTTTTTCAAGAAGTTAGGTTGTTAATTTTCATCTAATATCTCTAATTATAAGTAGACAAAATAACCATTTAGGAAACTATTTAGGACTCAGTTTTAGTGGGTCTATTAGTATTACAAATGACTGATATTATTTAATTACAGATCATAAATGTAAAATATATTTTAAAATCCACTAATAAGCAAAGGGTACAACAAACAACACAGTGACGAACACATATTACTAATTTAACCAATGTAGGAAGAACATTATGGAAAACTTAAAACTAATTTTGAATAACATGGTATCAGTTGTACTAAAATAAAGAAAACATTTTTTTTGTGAAATAGATCAAGCAGATCATAGCCTGCATTTTTAAAATTCACCACAGTTGGCTCCAACAAAATAAGAAACATATTTTAATAAATTCATTATTGTTAAAGAAGAACAGTGAAGGCTGATCACACCATCCACCTCTGTCTTCACTGGAGCTCATTCTGTCTCATCCACCATGCACGCTGTTCCGTCATAGTCTGCAGCTCTTCAAGGGCAAATGAAACGATTTAAGAAAATACGTAAGTGGATTAGCAGTGCAACAAGTATGCAAAACATTTGCATACTTGTTCAAAATATGTTTTTAATTAGGAGTATATTGAGGTTTTGTACTTTCCAGAAGCGACCGTTGCTTTCAGATCGCTGCTCGGCCGTTTCCATCCCCGTGACATCAGTGCTGCTACACAGCTCAGTGCCGCTCAGTAACTTCTGCGTAAAACTGACTAATTTTTCTGGAGCATCATGGGCTTATGCATCGCGGTAGGCTGTTGTAAAAATGCGACAGGAATGGGCCTGGTAATGTTCAAGTTTCCACCGGAGCCATACAGAAAAGAAATTGCAAATGTTGGGAGAAAAGAGACCTGTGGAAGCAGTCTAAGTTCTCTACGTTATGCGAGGTGCACTTCACGGACAGCTTCACGAAAAATCCCACACTGGCCAAACAATCCAACAACCCCAATGAATGGAAAAAAACCAAAAGGAGAAGTCTAGCAGTTGCAAAGCAGGCAAATTTGCAGGGAAGTTTCTAATAGCGGTGACAGTTTCGATTCAGTTTCATTTCATAGGAAATGACAGTTATTTTTATACATGTATGTTTCTTGAATTTAGGTATTTTACTTGAAGATCATGCTATTATGTACTTCAAATGTTAAGAACATCTGGTGCAGAATGTCACACACATGCGTGTGTGGTGCACCACTGCCCTCTGGTGACAACTCGCAGTAGTCACAGACATCATAATTAATTTTATATATGGTGTGGAGAATATCTCTTACCAGTCCAGGTTTTGGTGTGGGTGATCACCAGCCTCCGCATTAACATTCGCCGGCTGAGACATGGTCCCCCTGATCTCTGCAGTCCGCATCCGAGTCGGAACTGCTAGCATTTTTCTCACAGGTAAAATGCAACCTCGTGCCTGGATGTTTAGGTTCACCTCAGGCTCATTTAATTCGTCCCAGTTGGCAAGAAAGCTCACCGTTTCAGGGATACAGGACCTGTGACCAGCACCCACAAGACTGACTGAGTGACCCAGTGCGGCACCTCTGACGTTTCACGGTGCACGAGCTCGCGAACATGTGGCACTGAGCTCGGCAAATTCCATAAAAAGCGTGAAATCTCCAATATATTTTGGTTTTATCATTAGTTTTCTAATAAATATGGTCGGAAAACATGTATCACATGATAATTTAAACTATATACTACTGGAAAAGTGACTTTTTGCGATTTTTGCAAAATCATTTCATTTGCCCTTTCATCTCCTTGGCTCTGCTGCACAGGTCTAAAACCGGTGAAGTTTGGCTACTTTACTCCAAATTTCACTCTTTATTTGTTTGCATTTGTTTGCCACATCTGTACTTGCTTGGTTCAGCTAAACCCGCTGCTCTGTACAGCCAACGAGTCATCCACTCTGCCATGGCTCAATATCCGTTTCTCGACCCATTCAGCCCTGCTATAATTACTCATCTTTATATGACTACATTGCCCTGTATATCCATTTATTGGTGTCGTCCAGCTAGAAACCAGCCAGGCGTACGATGACTGTTAAAGGCGGCATTTTGCTTTCATTTCTAAGGGAGTCAAAATGACCCCCTTGGTGGTTCTAGCGTTCACGTTTGTTTTAGGGAGAAACGAGCAGACAGTTCACTTGTTTGTTTGTTAGCAGGATTACACGAAACGCAACAGATTGATTGGCATGAGAATTTCACCAGTGTGGGACTCGGCCCAGCTTAGAAGTGATTAACATTTGGAGTCAAACCGGATCTGGATCTGAATCCTGCTAACAAATAAACAAACCAACTGAACTGTAACCAAACAGAACCTCCTTGGCAGAGGTAACACACAGTACATACATACATAGATACATACACACATACATGCATACATACACACGTACATACGTAAATATCTACATTTCATGGTTAGCCAACCCTGTATGCTTACCCAAGTTACATTTCCTATAGTTCACTCTAAAATATGGAAAACTTAAAATTTCCCCAATACCTTGAGCATTCTGTTTTGTGTTAGATACACACTCGCAAGGGAATTTGACATGGGTGTAGACTTCTTAATTTTAATGAAGTTTTGCACAAATGAGGCATGTTCACAACCTCTTGCACAGTCTTTGCATCACTTTTTCTCCATGTGCGCATGTATAGAGTGCAATCTGCATGCATGTAATCTGCATGAGCTGGTGTGTTCTGAGTATGAAAGCAGTCTGCAATTCTGTCGGCCTGTCCACGGCGTAACCTGCTTGTGTGATGTTGGCGAGCTCTCAGACAGCCCCTGTTGGTGCTGGAAGGCAGCGCTGTCAGCTGTGGAGAACTCTTCCTGTCAGCCCTGCCTCATGAAATCTAGGGCTGAGAGATGAAGCCTGAGACAGGTATCCATGTGGGGTGAAGTAGTTGGGGGAAATAGATATCTATTTATCTAGCTATCCATCTATAGCTATGTATCTATACTACAGTATATGTATCTACAGAATCTATTTGTCTCCCTTTTCTTTGTCTTTGTTTTTCTTTAGGGGTGCAGTTTGGGGTGAAAGGTTGCTGTGTTTCAGTAGTGAAATATTCATAGTACGTGCAGGGAGTTTGACAAGGAGCTCTTGACACCTCCACACTCACCACCCTCATTTTCATTTCCTCTCTGGCGCCGGCACTTTACCTCACTGCTCCTCTGGTCTTTCATTCAACACTGTATTTTAGAGGCTTAGTACAGTCATGATGAAAACAAACCCACCGCACTGCACTTTCCCATTTCATACCTGAGTGAATGTGATGTTAAAAAAAGAACAACACCGCATATTAGTGAACATGTTACTTGCGAATCTTAAATTTGAATTTTTATCTCTGTTCTCTGACGGTATTTTAGATGTTTTTTAACATGCTTCTTGTGATGCCATAATCTAAACTTGGGAATACTTCACATTTAACTTTAAAAATGAATTATAAATTCAGTGTTGGGTGTTTTTACCTGACTTTCATCGTTTCCCTGTCTTTCATCATCTGTCAGAAAACTCAGCTGGATATGCACAGTTGGATTACAGCTTTAATTAGAGAATATTATGATTAAAAATAGACATTGAAATCATGTTAACAAGAGAGGGTTGGTAAAACATCCTACTAAGAATTCATTGTAGCTTGTGGCTGTATTGCTTTCTGGCATATTAAATATGGCATCCCAGCCTCTTAAAATGATCATTTCTCCATGCTGTTTTTTGAAATTGGTTTATTATAGCTCTAGAAGGAATTCTTTTGGCCTTCTTTGACACTGAAACATGGTCTTTTCAAAAAATTCTGCCTTCTTGTTCTGTTGTACAGTGAAATACCTTCACATAATATCTTATCAAAATATGGACAGTTGTCCCTTGAACAAGAAAATACACTGTATAGACAAAAGTATTGGACCACACCTCTTAATCATTGGACACAGGTGTTTCATTTACTTTCATTGCCACAATGAATTCACCGAGCCATGCAGTCTGCCTTTACAAACACTTGTGAAAGAATGGGTCGTTCTAAAGAGCTCCCTGAATTCCAGTGTGGTGCTGTTTTAATAGGATGCCACAGATGCAAGCCAGTTTGTGAAATGTTTTCCCTCTGGATATTCCACAACCAACTGCTGATGCTATTATTGCGTTTAGGAACGACGGCAACTCAGCCACGGAGTGGCAGACCGTGTAAAATTATAGAGTGGGGTTGCTGAGTGCAGAGGAGCATAGTGGATAAAAGTTGGCAGTCCTCTGCCTGCTCTCTCACTGCAGAGTTCCAAACCTGCTGTGGCATGGAGATCAGCACAAAAACTGTGTTCCGGGAGCTTCGTGGCATCAGTTTACATGGGCGAACAGCTGCATTGAAACCTTACATTACCAAGCACAATGCTGAGTGTGGGATGGAGTGTTGTAAAGCACATGGCCACTGGACTTGTGGAGGAATGGATCACACTTCTCTATCTGGCAGTCTGACAGATGACTCTGGGTTTGGAGAATGCCAAGCGAACATTACCTGTCTGACTGCTTTGTGCCAACTGTAAAGATTGGTGGAGAAGGGATAATGCCATAAGGCTGTTTGTTTTTCTCGGGTTGGCCTGGTCCCCTTAGTCCTAGTGAAGAGAATTCTTATTCCTTCAGTTTACCAAGACATTTTGGACAGTTTTGTGCTTCTACCTTTGTAGGAACAGTCTAAAGGCCCTTTTCTGTCCCAGCATGATTGTGCTTCAGTGCACAAAGCAACCCTACTAAACACCTTTAGGATGAACTAGAACGGAGATTGTAAGCCAGACCTCTGCATCCGACATCAGTCTGACTTCACAAATGCGCTCCTAGATGAATGGGCAGAAATTCCTCAGACACGCACCAAAATCTTGTAGAAAGCCTTCCCAGAAGAGTTGAAACTGCAACAGGTGCAAGAGGTGAGGCCAACTCCACATTAAAGCCTACAGATTCAGAATGGGATGTCATGAAAGCGCCCATGGGTGAATGCCCAATACTTTTGTCCATATGGCGTATGACTATAATTCATTAAAATGTCTATATTTGAAATTTTGTGCAACATTTCATCAGTTTCAATAATTTAATTTTTAAGGATTTCAGCCCGTAAGAATTTCTGCTTACCCCTAACCTTCTTTGTGTTACTTTTCAATGCAGTGTAATGATTCAGGACATTTAATCTGTGGATTTGTGTTCAAGGACCTGAATTTAACTTTTATCTGTGCACATGCACACAAACAGTGACTGTCTCACAGTCTAAGGAAGGTTTGTTAAATTGTCCTTTCATGGACATGAAATTTGGTGCTTCCAGTTTGACAGAGCAGCAAATTCAGCATGAGTGAATAGTAGTTGTATCAGTGGCATAGGTCACTTGTCGTTAACTTAGAAAACTGGACTCATTTCCACACATAAAAATATTTTCTAAATATTCTGTCCTATTACTTTTACAGCCATGTTGCGCTTCTTTACCTGGTTATGTCTGTTTGATTAAAAAAAGTGCACTTGGTTGGGTTTAGGAACTAAAGCTATTTCTGGTTTGGGTTAAATGCGAAAATTAGTTTCAAAAATCAAAATATCTGTACATCCTGGCAGGTCACTTGAACTCAGCTTTAGTCACACCTCCTGTGGATCTATACGTCACTTTGCAACCCACTTTGCAAAAACTTTGGACCAGCTCCTCCTTCATGTTGTATCTGACTCAGTCAGTGTCATATCCATTGTCACTGATGTCTGCTCTGTACTGTGGAGGGTGTTGCTGCTGCTCTGCTCACCTTCAGCTTTCCATGTATTCACAGGAAAGAGCCTATTGAGGTTTTGACTTAAGTATGACTTTAAAGTCTACTGGGGTAAAGGTGTCCCCTCAGAGGGGGTGTCAAAAAATTACAATTAGGTCCATAATGACTCCTTTTTTTTGTACCTTTTCCCATCTATCCCATCTTTAAATCAAGCAGCGAAAATGTGATCCAAGTACAGACTTTCAGCTTTAATTCAAGGGGTTTGGCAAAATAATTTCATTAACTGATTAGGAATTGCAGCCATTTCTATACACAGACCCCCATTTTCAGAGGCTGAAAAGTAATGGGACAATTTACTGACAAGCGGTTTGATAGCCAGGTGAGGCATTTTCCCTCAGTACTCCACAACAAACTAAGCACATTAAAGATCTAAAGTTGATTCTTAGTGTTGAATTTGCATTTGGTAACCGCTCCGCTCAGGTTCAGCCAAATGCTGCAAAACTGAATGGATGGGGCGTCACAGTGCAAATGGATAGCGATCGCATACTGTGAATGCAACCCGAGAGTTTGTCAAGGTGAAGAAAGGGGTTATTCAGTCACCTGATCTCAACCCAATAGAGCAGTTACCGAAGACAAAGCTGTAGGCAGAGAGACCCACGAACATGCAGCAGCTGGAGGCGGCTGTCGTAAAGGCCTGTTAGAGCATCTTAAGGGAGGAAAACCCAACATTTGATTTGATATCCATGGGTTCTACACTTCATGTAGTCACTGACTGCAAAAGATTTTCATCCAAGTATTATAAGCAATCCTAATATTTAAAATTATATTAGTTTGTCACATTAGTTTTGAGTCTGTGAAAAATTGGAGTTATGTATAGAACTGGCTGTAATTCCTAAAGAGTTGATGCAGTTCTTTTTGGATATTTGTCTAACACAAATAGTTCCTTTTACCACTGTCGCATGTACCATATGAAGAAAAGGTATAGACAGAACGATGTTACTTGAAGATCATGATTATGCAGTCCAGGTGTAGAATTAAGGTGTTTAAACAAACATTTGTCGCAGAATATCCCCACATGTCAGAAACAGGAAAGCAGCTTTCTTGACAGGAGCCATGTTAAATTGCTTTGTGAGATTGGTCAGCTCCTTGCCGTCTGCATTATTCTCAGCATCATCTTGCAGTAGAATTAGCCTCAGAGGGAAGAGTAAACAGGAGTTGAAAATTACATTGTCATTATATTTTTATGCCGCCACCCTCATAAGTCATCATCACAGAGCTCAGGACTCGAGTTCCACACTCTTGCGAAATATCAATATGGATTTAGGAGTCTCCCTGAAGCAAGGTCCTCAGCTAATTAAATCTGTAATCACTTTGTACTGTAAAAACACAAGCAGAGGAGGGGAACGGGGGGGTATGCGGTGGTTTAAATGAGGGCCAGTGGAGTTTTATTTAACAAAGACAGCTAATTGGGTCAGAGCTCTTTATCCTCATAAAGTACCAAGGTTTCCTGCCATCCGCTTGGACCGCTTACGGCTCTTTGCTCTCGAACAGAGTTTGACTACATCTAAGAAAGTGAGAGGAAGGAAGAGAGGTTAAGTTGAAGATGGAACACAGCCACTGTTGTCAAGGCTACAGCAAACAGCTATTTTATATTGTCTTCGGGGTTTGGAGCCTGTTATACAATGTGGAAAGTAATGAGATGCAGGGGCTGTGTGGTGAGAATAAATTCTAATACAAGAAAGACGTTTGTGAACTCCATCCATCTTTTGTCTCAAGGGGGGGGGGCATGTAGCCAAGGTGCCAAGAGTAAATACAGTCCAGTCATGTCACATTCTAATCACGCAGCCTATCACCATTTCAACATGTAAAATATATGAGAATAAATAAATAACCGGAGTGGGTGATAGAAGTCCTGTAGCTAGGGACACGAGGTATTAGCCAACTAATTAAAACTCTTGCCCTCACAAGCTGACACCAGTAATACTAGTTTGATTAACTAATTCTTGATATCATTAATGCAAAACACTGGCTAACTACCCAGAGCTGCAGACCATACTGCACTGCAATGCCCACTGCGCCCCTCTCCCTGCAATAATCATTGCAAATAGGCAAGGTGAAACGTGAGACAGATGATTTTGATCTAGAAAATAAATGGTTTTTATTTATAAACTGATATAACATATATAAGTAAAGAATGCCACTGGGACTGGCCACTGTGACCAGATCCCAGAAAGCTAAATGTTGGGAGACAGAGTATGTTTTTGTGGGACAACTGGGCACATGCTACTAATGCTGCGAGGTTGTTTTGAAATTTATCAGCATCCATCCATTCCCTTCCATTTGTCCGAGCCGGGGTTGCGGGGAGCCAGGGGTCTAGCCCAGCAGTCACAGGGCGAGAGGACAGCTAACCAGTATATTGCAGGGTAACACAGGGAGGTAGATAACATTCACACCCACACTGACTCCCAGTTTAGAGCCTTTATACCCTCATGCGTTCCCTTTTTCTATCACAGTAACTGATCGAGCTTTTAATAGTTTTCATCTTGTTTAGGTTGCATCCTAACGTTGGCACATCTCCTTTGGTTCTTTTGTAGTTGAGCCTCAGATGTGCCAAACTTGTAAACTAGAACCAATTAAAATACGGCCACACATGGAATGGGACACTTAGTTACCTACTAACACTAGCCAGATTGTGAGTCTTTTCTTGCTGTTTGACCTTTCCGAGTGTTAAACAAACTGGAGATACCTTCTTCCATTGAGTCTTGCTGGAGGATTCGATGAAAGATTTTGCTGCTTTAGTCACCATCAGTGAACTGAAGGGAGACAATATGCCGGTGATGATGGCAAACTGGTTTAAAGTGTCAGCCTTTTTAGCTATCGTTAGCCTCATACCATAATTGCCTAAGTCATTTTTTTTGCCAAATTGTGATATCTGCCTAACTAAAACAATGACATTGTTTTTTCTTGTGTTTTTTCTTGTTTTCCAAAAACACTGAAATATGAGTTGGGCAATTATGCTATGAGGCTAACGTTATCCTTGTGAGATTAAACTGCTTTTACAATAACAGACACACAAACACAAACTGTTGCAGCTGTGCATTATTGCACACAGTGAGCCAGTTGCATGTTATCAGTAGTCTTCAATGTGTTTGAGGCAACATTAGACTTTTTCTTGCCTTGTGTTTTCCCATAAATAGAAATGAAAGAAATTTTATCTTTCTCCAGTGTGTCACATGAACCTGGCCCAAGCCAGGTCTTGTGACAACATTTGGTATGAAAAACTGGCAATTTTATCTTTTCTGTGTGTCTTCATTTATACATTGTCTTTTTCATGTGGGACAGCTGCACAGCCCACACAATAAACAATAGCTACACTCTGCATAAAACAAAGACTGTATAGCAGGCTTGAATCACAGAGTTCTTCTCTTAAGCTTGTCTTTACATGGTAAAATAGACAGTAAAATGCAGTCTGTGATTTTTTGTTTGCAAGATTCATGATTCAAGATTCAAGAGAGCTTTATTGTCATTTCAACCACACATAGCTGACACAGAACATAGTGAAATGAAATGTGTTTCTCCAGGACCTGGTGCAACATATAAAAATGTAAACATATGACATGTGACAGAGACAGGACTAGTTTTTATTTCTACAGTTTAAAAAATTTAAGTTTAAAAGATTTAAAAAAGAGATAAATAAATAAATAAATAAAGTGCAATGTGTGCAACAT
>VUQH01036165.1:0-15136 GCA_015106775.1 Etroplus canarensis | reverse complement strand
CTGTTTTCCTAACAACAAATGGCTCAGCGGCGTTACCGGATCATAGCAAAACGCCGCCTTGCACCGCAAACGCTGAGAAGAAAGGGTAGCTCCACTGCTGCTTCCTTACCCATCCTTATTTCTCCCAATTACCAGTGTGTGAGCAAACAGTGTGACATGACTGACCTCCTCTCAGAGCGCTGTGGTCATGACTGCGAGGCTCTCTCTGCTTATTATGACAGAAGTGTTATGGTAATGGAAGGAAAGTCTGCACCGTGGCGATAGCACCTCGGGAACGGATAGCCTATTATCCTCCACTGTGTGGTGGTAGTAATGGTGAGACAGAGGGCACCCTATCTGTTACAGTGATGATGCATTTTGAATGGGCAGTGCCTATGATATATCAGTGGATGATAGTGCCAAGAAAGAGCATCCCCCGGGTATGGTCATGATGCCAAGAAAACGGTGACAAGGTCTACGCAGCAGATACGACGTGCCATATTGGGCTTGTGGTGATGGATGAAAGGGATCGGCAGGGTTTTCTCTCTGTGTTGTAAAAAGTGCGGGCTAGCCCCTGTGCTCAAAGAGCGTGAATATCCAGGGGAAGGAAGACAATGAGGAGCGCGTGTGTACGAGCGCATACGACAAACAAGAGCCACGCAGCAGAAGGAGAGCCTTAGATAGCTGTCTGCTTGGCGCTTCGCCGCCCCTGTGATGTATGTTTATGGCCCATCATCTCTAGCCAATTACCCTGCCTCAGTGCGGGAGCGCCGCGCCTTCTCATCACAGCCGTCAGTGTCTGAATGTGGAGGGAGACGGTGACAGTTAACGTTCCTGGACATCCCTGGCAAAGTGCTGTTTTCCTTAGGGGGCTCTTGAGGTTCATCTTAAAAAGTAAGCCACTGGGTAGCAGAGTCTGTTGAGCCTACAGCCGCTTTGGGAATTGAATGCTTGTTTATTGTGTGTGTCTGTGAGTGTGCATGAGTGCTGTGTGGGTGCCTTAAATTGGAACAGTCTCTGTGCAAACTTTGCAAAGCTCACGTTCCCCACGCAGTCCTGTATTTCTATCATTATGGGCTATGTGGATCACTCACTGGTCTGTATATTGACGTGCGCATATGGCCGAGCAAAGTGTGATTATCAACCATTGAAAACCTATCAACTATGAAATAACCTTGGCATGTTGGGTCCCTTTGTTTTTCCAGACACAGCTGAGACAGACGTGCTCATGTATCCTGTCCGTGTCGATCTGCAGACTTTCTCCCAAAAACACATCTGACTTTTACAAGGTAATTTTAAAAAAAAAAATGCTCTTCTTTATATTAATTTACATGTCAAAAGTCTGTTTTTGTGCTTGCGTCTTGTCATAGAAAATGCCTCAGTGTTCCCCCGCAGAGAAGTGACATTAGGAAAAGGTAAAGCGAGTCAAACTCACGGCTCAGTAGCAATGAAGACTAATTTGCTTTCAGGAGGAATCTGACACATCTTAGGAAATCCTTAAACTTCATGTTTAGATGATTCCTTTGTGAAACTGAGAATGCAGAGTGGCAAGAAAAGGATTTATAACTATATTATTCTTTTTTTTTTTTTCTTTTGGCTCCATATTCACAGTGTGTGACAGATTGAAGCTGCAAAGCTGTGTTTGTGTTGGCTAGACTAAGGAACGCTTCTGCCCAGAGGGTTTATCAGGGAGAGAAAATATTGACCGCCAACAGTTGCACTTTGGTGGTGTTATTGCTTTTCACACTTGTGTGATACAGACAGCAGTCGCCAAGTACAACAATTGTAAACCCGCAGCCATATTGACGGTCGCATTGCTCTTCTGTGCAGGGGAACATATCCCGCTTGTGGTGTTTACGTTTTAGTTTATTTCATCGAAGTGCTTTTCGCAGATAAATAGCGTGAGAGTGCTGGAACCTGGCGAGAACAAAGGATAATACTTGTTTAGGTGAGATGCAAAACCCATTTCCTTCTAAATTAAGACTGCAAAGCGAATCCAGAGTGTGTGCGTGTGTCGGATTCTTCATCAGTATATAGTCCCATTTCACTTGTTAAGCAAGCCACTCTGATTACCAGCCTTGTGCACAGCTGAAATCAGCTGATCACCTCAATGCAAAGCTGTAGCTCTGAACTTTGCCTTCAGAGCTGCCTTGATTCTCCATAATAGCATCACGCACTGGCGACAGATTTGTAGGCTGGACATCAATGAGGCTCCTGTTTCACCACATACCAAAGATACTCTACTGGACTGAGATCTGGTGACTGTGGAGGCCATTTGAGTGTTCAGAACTTAAACACTGTCATGTTCAAGAAAGCAGTTTGAGATGATTTGAGCTTTGTGACATGATACGCTATCCTACTGATAGCAGCCATCAGAAAATGGGTACACTGTGGTCCTAAAGGGATGAAAATGGTTAGCAGCAGTACTCAGGCAGCCTGTGGCATTTAAACAATGCCCAGCTGGTACTAAGGGACCACAAAGTGTGTCAAGAAAATGCCCCCCCCAACATTATTACACTACCACCAGTAGCCTAAATTGCTGATACAAGGATGGAGCTATACTGTCGTGTTGTTTACACCCAATTCCAACCCTGCCACCCGGTGTTGCAGCAGAAATCGAGACGCAACAGACCAGGCAGAAGTTTTCTAGGCTTTTACTGTTCAGTTTTGGTAAGCCTGTGGAAATTATATATACCACCACTCAAACGCTTTGGAATATATGCAAGTTTCATTGTTTTCCAAGGAAAAAACACATTTTCATGTAATTCACAAAGAGTTGTATCTATTGCACAAACAATTAAAATGAATGAGATGATTTTTAAAGAGTGAGCTACATTTTTGCATAGAGACCTATTATCAGCCACTGTCAGTCCTCTGCATGAGTCTGATGGTATGGCTGCTAATCCAAGTTAATCCTTTTATAAGGCTAATTGATTATTAGAAAAATCTTTTACAATTGTGCTGCACAGCTGAAAACTGTTGCACTAATAAGGGAGCAAATAAGGAGCATGGCATTCTTTAAGTTAGTTTAGTGTCTGAAGCATCAGCCATTGTTTGTTTGTTTACAGGCTCCAAATTGCCAAAGAAATAACTTTCTTTAGAGACCCATCAGTCTATTGTTGTGCTTAGAAAGAAAGGCTGTTCAGTTCAAGAAACTGCAAGGAAACTTAAAATTTCTTTCCACGCTGTTAACTACTCCCTTCAGAGAGCAGCACAAACTGTCTCTGACAAGGACAGAAAAAGGAGTGGGAGGCCCCGATGCACAACTATGCAAGAAGACAAATATCTGGGAGTGTGTGGTTCAAGACAGAGATGCCTTACAGCATTAACTAGCAGCTGCACTAAATAGTACCCATCACACACCAGTGTCAGCATCAATAGTGCAGAGGTGATTTCAGGATGCTGGAAAAAGCGATACCTTAGACTGGCCGATAAAAAGAAAAGATTGAGCAGAGCAAAAGAACACAGGCACTGGACTCTGGAAGACTGGAAAAGGATGTTGTAGACAGATGTTTGAGGTCTTTGGGTCAAACAAAAGAACATTTATGAGATGCAAAACAAATGAAAAGAGGCAAGAACAGTGTTTAGTACCATCAGTCGAGCATGGTGGAGGCAGCATAATGGTCTGGGGGTGCACTGGAGAAGTTTTACCACCTTTGAACAGAGTGGAGCTGACTTGAGAAGAAGCTAAAAGAATAAGCTCTCAGCCAGAATTCTGACTGTAATGAAGTGGCCAACACAGTCTCCAGATCTGAACCCTAAGTGTTGTGGGAGCAGATAGACAGATAGAAAGCCTAACGTCTGCCAGGCTGTAATTACTGGTTGGTGTTTTATTTTTATTTTTTTTATGAAGAAAAGAGGGAGAGCCAGAGATAAATGCCCTCTGCTGCCCTCTTGGCCAGGTCTTTCTTGAAAAGGAGATTTGCAGTCTCAGTGACACTTTTACATATGCATGCATACAAGCTCCATGGTGGTACAGGAACTAGGCATCACATTTGAGTAAACTGTTGTCACTGTTTTTTTTGCTTTTCTAACCTATAACATTTTTAAGTGGCGCTCTCCAGAGAACGAGGCGTTTGACATTCTGAAATGACAGCGACTTGAAATAGCTTAAATCAGGGATTGAGGTGATCCTCCACATTCTCATCTGTTGAAATGGCATACCAATGTGGGTGTGCATTAAACATTCATGCAAACAGCTGTTTCTTCTACAGGACAGCATGGCACTGAGCATGGCTGTGTGCTTAGATTTCAAATCAGGCAAGCCTGGAAGAGCTGGGGTTGAAAGCCTATCACACACAGTGCCGTGCATAAGGGCAGGAAATTAACACGTGCTCGCCTCAACTTGCCGGCAACTCGAAACACATTTCTTAACACTGGCAGCAGGAATCCAGACATTTCCTACAGGGAAGAAAACGGACCCATTAAGCGACAGCGTACTTTATGACAGTCAGTGATTCAGATCCAAAACCAGTTTGAATCATATTTATGGCAACAGGATGAGGTGAGTCCAAGTGAGTCCTTTCTGTAGAGCAGAGCGTTGCTTTGACGTTTGAATTCATGTTAAATTGTGACGCAACATGGTCACAGAAGACCTGACAAAAAGCGGTGCATGCATTTCAGCTGACATTTTAAGGGTGTTTCACAGTAGATGCAGTGATAATGCATGCTAGTTCCAGGCAGCCGTGCCAGCACGGAATGCTTCAGCTGAGTTATGAGTGTTAGGTGTGACGCACGTGTTCACGGCAAACGTGCTGCCGCCATCTTTCTTTCCCCCCCTTGAGCCTGCTTGCACCCTCACTCCCGTGATCACTCTTACATTTGTTCGGTCTCATTCTCACCGTGTCTCTCCTTCACCCTGATCCTTTCCCTGAAGCTCAGGTGAAGAAAGCTGCGTGATATATGTGCGTCAGCAGCACTAAAATGCAAACATAGTGCAGACGAAACCACGAGATGTGTGTGTGTGTATGTGTGCTGCATGCCTGTAATTTACTCTTCCCGCAAATGATCTTTAAAAATGTAACATAGAAGCATTCTGTCCTCCGCTGAGACAGGTCACGACCTCTTCACAGGAACTTTGCGGTGGCCGTTTGAATGGTAATGTGACAGGCTGATTGCCAATTTGCAGCCCACACAAAAGCATTGCTTCAGTGAATCAAAGTACAGCTTTGTAATGACAAACACAAAACAATACAGCTGGCTCCAACCGAATATTATCTGCCTTTTCCCCCCTTCATCTTTAAAATTATACCGAGTATGAAAAAAAAAAAAAAAAGAGATTGAAAACATCAGAGGCTGAAACAAAAACAACTGTATTTTCACCTATCACCACAAAGTCACACCTCACTCAAAACCGTCTGCCAGGCCAAGCCATTCCTGCTGGATAGCGCCGTAATAAGCAAATGATCCCCTTTAGAAATAACAGCTGGTTGTGTTTTTTTTTCTTTAGTTTTTTTTTTTTTTTTAATGGTGAGGCTCCATCACTGCCCGTCACTCCTCGTTCATCAGCAGCTGTTAGCCATCGCTCTCGCTCTCTGCCGGAGTGCAGCTTTTCATTGGCACTTATCACGTAGATAAACGCGTCGTAATACGAGCAATAAGGTAGATGAGGGCCATTTCTGCATCACTAGTGTGGAAGCAACTTGACAAGCTAGTCAGCTTACAAGGACGGTTGGTCAGCTAAAAACAAGCAGTAGTTTCTGAAGAGTTGCAGTCATAGTACTGTTTCCAGCATCCACTCTAAACAACAAACAAACAAACAAGCAAAAAATTAATTTCTGACAGCTGGGGTGCAAAAAAACAAACAATAATTAGCAGAAATGACAAACTTGTAAAAATACAGAAATGTTTCATGACTAAAATTAAAACCAAAAGTTTGTCGCATTACATTTACGGAAAGTTTGTGTATTTGGGAGGATTTTTAATGGTAAATAAAAGATATTTGTGCATGTAAAAATAAAGAAATGAATGTGAATATATGAATATATTCAAACACTGCTGTAATCCAAATAACTAGTCTTAAAACTGTTATTAGTTAGGATTTATTAAATAATTTTATGTACTAAAAATACAATAAAACCTCCATCTAAGTTCTTTCACCGTGCCCCCGTGACCCTTAGTTACTGACATTATGTTTTTCTGTAGGATTGTTGGTTTTGTTACAATTTGTTTTTCTTTAAATGGCATGAAAGGCAATTATACTAAAAATTTTAAAGATAACCTGAAGTACAAACCAACATCTCAGCCAACATTCATGTAATTCTAATTTAGATGTTAAATGCTCATAAAACAACATTTATTTGTTGTTTTTGTTGTGAAAACTTCTAAAATTAAGCAACATATCTGTTTATTAACAAAAATCTATGTAAATTATAGTCTAGACTTATTTTAGTGTGAATTTTCAGTAATTGCATCTATTACATAAGTGTCAAATAGCTGTTAAGTTGTACGATTTTTTTAAAATGCATTTACAGTATTAAGCTTACATGTAGCAGTTTTTAAATTTCATATTCATTAAATATTTGTGAGTTTGTCTTAATTTTTATACGTAAAATTTTTCTTTAATAACATAAAAACATTATAGTTATTCACATTAATATTTTTTATGGCATTTTACTCTACACATATTAATTTGTATTGTTCTATTGTAATTTTAACATCATTTCATGTATTTAAAACAGGAAACATCTTTAACATTTATCAGAAAACTTGCTAAATTGAATATTTTTTTGTGTCCAAAATGATATGTATTTGCGATATCTCAGTTTGTTGTGCATCTTGACCTGCCCAGGCATCCTACATTTTTACAAAATTCAGACTCATCAGAACCCCTTAATGTTTGTTAAGCTTAAATTTTCTAATTAATTTTGAACTGTACCAGGGGAATACATGGATCATGCCTATAAAATGCTTTCTTTGGTAATTGAAATTGCCCCCAAATCGTAAAAACTTAAAATTACCTTTTAAGTTAAATGAAAATTCACTCTTGAAAGCTATAAGGGGGTTTTCTTGCAGCTAATTGAGTTTTATGAAATATTGTCTATACTTAAGTGTGTAGTTTTTGGTGTTAGTTACTCACACCCGAGGTCTTCTGTCTTGGCATATTTTCCACAGGCAACATTCACACAAAAAAGAAAGCCATCATAAGAGGATACATTTTTGCATCAGTTGCAGCTTCATAGTTCCATACTGAGTGTGATAAAATACAAGCAGAACTTGCCACATTCTTGCCTCATTTTTCTCAACTACAGGAGGTGGCCTTTTCTTGAGGGCATGTAAGTTCATCGTAGGAAAATAATGCAACAATATCTACAAGTGTGAGCATGTTAAACTGTAGATTTTTCCTGAAGGTAAACATCAGAGATGTGTAAATCTTGCCCCTGGATTGTTGGAATGGCACTATCTTTGGCATACACCCACATATTTTTCTGCGCGCTGGAAACCCGCTCAGC
This sequence comes from Etroplus canarensis, assembly GCA_015106775.1. Taxonomy (NCBI): domain Eukaryota; kingdom Metazoa; phylum Chordata; class Actinopteri; order Cichliformes; family Cichlidae; genus Etroplus; species Etroplus canarensis. Next base: position 7,706 of record VUQH01036165.1, on the reverse strand, counting down.
CTTCCATAGTTCTCCCAATTCAGCGCCAGAGGAGGCTCGCAACGTCGACCCCACATGAATGTCGATTCCCGCAATGCCCGTCGACTTACGGTAACATGTTGCCCCGGTGTCAGGGAAAAGGAGAGGAGAAGCAGAGCGAAAAAGAGAAGACTATGAGCTTAATGTAGATCTGTCATCAGCTGGCTGCAGATCAAAAGAGCAGCATTGGCAGGCGGAGCACCGAATCCACCGGAGCCTCCTCTCTATGCCAAGCTCCAGCTTCTCTGAGGTAGACTAGCACAGAGGGGCCTGGCTCCAGGCGAGGAGTGTGTATATCTGCTTTCAGTTTGTGCGTGCCTGTGTATTTTGGAAGGTGGAGAGGTGTGGGCACACACACACACACACACACTGTCTCAAGGCAAGGATCTGGCACTGTGAAAATGTCACCAAAATCCCAGAAACAGGAAAAAAAAAGAAAGAAAGAAAGAAAGAAAGAAAGAAACATGAAGAGACTGGAGAAAGTGTGATGAACAGACGCGCTTGCTCTGGGAGGTGTGGGATTTAGAGACTACGAAAGGCTGAACCGTTCTCACAGAATGGGAGACTGGGAGGAATAAAAACAATGGCAGAAAGACAGAGGGATGCAGGCTTTCTTGACTGTACACCTCTACACATCGGTGTTAAGTGGATTCAAGGACATATCTAAATTTCAGCCTTCAGAGGTTTGCAAGTGCTTTCTGCTTATGGTTGAATACACTGGTTCACTTTGCACATGAACAAAACAATACGTGCTGAACCAGCATGGGTATGTCATATAGATTATTAAATATTTCATCAGTTGGTAATCACCCATCTCTTAAATTGCATTAAAATTTTTACATCTCTCCACAATGCTTCATTTTTTGAACTTTATATTAATTCGTATGTTTATACAGATCTACATATATGAACATGCTTTAGCTTTGTTGGAAAATGAGATGGCATTGGTTATTTTAAAGCTGAGCACTGCTTTGTGGTCTGACTAACGCTGCTCTTGAACCTCTTTCTTCGTCGTTTCATGTGGTGCTCATAGTGAGTCTCAAAACTTTTACCACGGAGACTTTGCTAAAAAAAAAACTAGAAGTGGGATTGTTAGATTGTGAAGTTTGTTGAAAAAAAGCTGACAACATTACAGAAGTAAGTTATATCCTCAAGAAGGGTGGTGACTCACCTTTGAGTCTCTGTGTTTTTGTGGCAAGGAGCAGTTGGATGATCCCGGCACCCTTGCACCTGTCGTAATAAAGGGCTTTGCAGAATCTTCCAAGTCAAACTAGTGAAGCAGGCATTACCGAGGAGCAATTCAAAGGCCTATTTGTGCTGGTTTCTTTTGGCTTAGTAGAGCTAGGACTGTATCCTTGGGGTGTGATTGGACTTAGCCCCAAGAAGTGACAAAAGCTTGCCGCGATGTGCCTAACTAGCTTCAAAGTCTGGCCACCTTAATTGGCAGGCGAAGGTGAGTTTTTGCCGGCTTTCTTTTGTAGTTGGTGGGGAAGTTGCTAGGGTTACTGTACTGGAAATGCAGTTATACCAAAATGTACAATTCACCTCTATACATTGCTTTTTAGGTATTGCTTTGTATCAGATGCCAGTACAGATTTCCTTAACAGGACTTTTTGCTACCTACCACAGTCTGTAAACTGTAAACATTTGGGATATCTAAGACATTAATTCATGTGACCGTTATGTAACGGACAAAAGTACAAAAAAGACTTTCAACAGTTTTGCTGACCAACTTAATTGTATTTTCTAGATACAAAAATGTAGAATTTTATGGCAGCAACACACTCAGCAAAAGTTGGGACAGAGTTCACCACTGTGTTCCATCACCCCTTCACTTTTTGGAGCTAAGGATACTAATTATAGTTTTGTAATTGGATTTTTTTTCCCATTCTTGCTTGATATAATACTAACTGGACAGCAGTCCATGGTCAGATTCGCCATACATTTCAATTTGAGATAAATCCCAACTGGCAACAAGCCAGTCAAGCACACACACTCAGTGTGTACGAAGCCATGCTGTTCTAGTCTGTGCAGAATGTGTTCTGGCAATGTCCTGCTGAAATAAGCATGGATGTCCCGGGAAGAAAAGTTGCTCTGATGTATGCCTCAGGGTCAATGGTACCTTCACATACACACATGCAGCTTTCCCATGCCGTGGACACTGATGCACCCACTTGCTATCACAGATGCTGGCGTTTGCACCTTTCACAGCAATCTGGAGGACCTTTCTCAAGTTTGGCACAAAGAACTCAGCTGACTTTTTTTTTTTTTTAAACCGAATGTGCCTTCAGCTGCTCCCTTGTATTCTCCCCAAGGCGTCACCACAGCAGAGGAATCCGCATGGGCAATTTGGCAGAGGTTTGCTGCGCCCTTCCTTACGCAACCCTCCACGGTGAGAGGGGCCTGTGTCCCCACCTGAAATCGAACCAGGGACCCCTCACTTGTAAGGTGAATGTGTAAACCACGACACTATGAGAGAAAAGGATGAACTTCTTTGACCAAAGCACGCAGTTCCACAGTCTTCCAGTCCATCTGAGATTAGTTCAGTCTCAGCGTACTCAGCATGGAGTTGATGTATGGCTTCCTCCTTGCATAATACAGTTTCAAGTTGCATTTCTGAATGAACAGACTGTGTTAAGCAACAATGTCTCCCAAGTCTAGGTGGCTACATTTGTTACAGATGCATGAGGGCAGTGTTTCCAGTGTTTACATTCATCAGTGGGTTCTGTCCTTGGCATTTGTGCACTGAGATGTCTCCAAATTCTCTGAATCTTTTCACAGTGTTATCTACTGTAGATGTCAGAAAACCTAAATTCTTTGCGATCTTGCACTGTTCCCTTTGAACTGACTAAAATTCTCTCATGAATTTGGGCACAAAGGTGTGAACCATGACCCACCCTTGCTTGCCAAGACTGGGCCTTTGATGGATGCTACTTTTGTACCCAATCATGACACCTCACCAGCTTCCAATTAGCTTGCTTAATTTGTCTTGAATATTCTGTGAACTTTTCAGTCTTATTTTAACTCTGTCCTAACTTTAGTTGAGTGTGTTGCAGCCATAAAGTTTTAAATTTGCGCCTATTTACAAAATGCAATTCGGTGGTCAGTAAAAGTTTTTAAAGTTTTTTTTTCAGTTAAATTCACATCAAATTACGTTCACTTTAATTAGCATATCACAGATTTTAAAAATATCCCAAAGTCTCCAGAAATGAGGTGCTAAATTATTATTTAATGTTTATTATTAAATGCATATTATTTAATATTACAAATTATTGTAAATATCTAATTCATATTTGCTACAGTACTCTTTGCTTATATTGCTAAAGTGTCAGGAATAAACTTAAATTCTAGTCATAAAACAGCTTGCAATCAAGTGCAACATGCAAACCCTAAATCCCCTTGCTATTGTCGGTGGTAGTAGCTCCTGAAGCTTTCAAAAATTCCATTCATATTTTCTTTTTCGTTCATAACATTGAGAAAGAATATTTTCAAGATGAAATACTACATGAAAAAAAATTCATGCTCTGGTTGATTTAAGATGCATTTTCCTTCTTTCAGGCTACTAAAAAAGAAAACTAGTGGAATTCAAAATATACTTTTATTTCATAATTTTATCTGATCTGTTGAGCATTAAGGAAGAAGAGTGCATATTTAATAAGATTTTACGTCATTTGTATATTTAAACGTAACATTTTGGAACACTTTTTACCTTTACACTGTGGTTTTAACACTCACATATACCAAACTTTTTAGCTTTATTCCTGTCAATATTTTAAAGTTTTTTGCAGAGGAATTTGATCATATATCATCCAGAGCCTGATTTATAGAATGATTGATGCTCGAACGCATAACAATAAATTGGCTTTTTTGGGCTGGCGACAGTATTTCCTGATTTATAGAGTAAAAAGAGGAGATTCCCAAAAATCTCTGTGAAATCATTTGACTCTAAGATATATTTTTTTTGATTTTGTCAATTCAAAGAGTTTTGTTTTTTGGTTTTTTTTTTATTTTATTTATTTTATTTTTTGTTTATTTTCAGGATTACACAATAAGTCACGTATTTGGTTTTTCATTCGTTTGTAACTCGTAGATGTTCATCCCAATAAAACTGATTCTTCTGAATACTGACACTGGATTCACCTTCTGTGGTACTTTTGTCCTCATGTGTTCAGCGGCTTTGCTGCTACACTTTAACCACGACACCTTTATTTCAGTTCTCAAGGCAGCGGTGATTGACAGGTGATGCCCTGTGCCGCTTCAGGTTAGGTCAAACCATCCTGGTATTGGGGGCACTCTGGTTTTTTAGGTTAATGAAATTGAACAGTCTACTCAATATAAACTTCTTTTGGACAGTTTGAATATTTATTAAATAACTATTTTAAAGGATATTTGAATTGATGTTAATTTTAAAAAATATAAACATTATTAAAAAAATATCACATACCCCCCAGAGTGCCTTCATGTACCCCCAGGGGTACGTGATGTAGAGGTCTCAAAAACTCATGTATAAAATATGATACACTAGGATCACAGGGTTAATTTAAATGTCCCATTAAAAATGAGTAGGCATGTAAAAATGTAAAACTAGGATAATGATTTGTTTAGTTAGAGCTGTGAGAAGGATGATCATTTAACATACTGGATGCTATTTGTGGTAGTATTTATTATTCATCATTAATTATTTCACGGGTGTTTTTGCCATTTTATTTTCAAGTCTTAATGTGTAGTACTTTTATAGTACTGTTTCCGATTGTGCAGAATATACCTGAAATGTGGTTAATGGGAAGTTTTTATGCTCTGAATAGTGTAGGACACACAGTTCACTTTTTTGTTTAAAAAAAAAAAAGACTGGCTGTAAAATTATTTTAAAGTTTGAAGTTTATTTGGATCTCACTTGAGATGTCGATTGTGATGACTTTGTTAATGCTATTACCTGACTGCTGGCACAAACGTGCAAGGCGTTCATTAGTCAGATCAAGCTTATTAGGCCTGCGATTGGATGTCGACATGATTGAGGCATTTTGTGCGTGTGTGTGTGTCTGTGTGCGTGTGTGTATGCAGGGACGCTGCCCATATACCTGATGAAGGTCAGTTGGAACGAAATGTTGTAATCTAATAAAATGTAATAGGAGTAAGGGAGACAGTGTGTCACAGGAAAGCACAGAAATCTGAGGATTTTTCAGCGTTGGCAGAGGTATGCAGTCTCGGACTGCTCTTGCTGTTGCATCCTATAAACATCTGTTAACTGGCAAAATAATGTGCAAGGATTTGAGCGTTTGTGTTGAAAACCCAGATATGCAGGTTAAGCAAATTGCAGCTGCAGGCAGCAGATACTAAAAGGAGAACATCTCTGACAACAAAGGTGCACGCAGTATTCACTGTACATGTTTATCTGTGTCGCCCAAAGAGTTTTTAAAGGGGGGGGCTGCTGAAATCACAGCTTGTCCTTACCAATCTTGCTCCTGAGTGTTAGTTTAAAGGTACAACAAAAGAAGTCAGCGTGAGTGAAAATGCACAACATTTCTTTTCTGAAGTGTGTGTGTGTGTGGTTGTGTGTTTGTGGCCGTGTGTGTTCTTACTTTTGCACGAACTCAATGTCAAACCTATTTCCAAACCACTGATTCAGCTAGTTGCGGAGATATACAGTGGTGCTGCCAGTGCTAACCTTTAGAGATTACGGTGACATTAAAAGCCGCACATGGCGAGTGGTGAGACCCAACCACTCGGCACCTCATCTGATGCAAATGTCCTCTCTCACCTCTATCAGCAAAAGTAATTACGGCAAACCACTGTGACATCTCAGGCTGCACAAGAGAGGGGAAGTGTACCTAGTATAGGTCACAGAAATACACCCATCTCTCTGGGTAAGGAGGTGACAATTATCTTTCCGTGTGGTGAGGATAGCGGGGGGGGTGGGAGGAGCCCTTTTTACCCCTCAAACTCCCTCATTTCTCAAACTGAGGTATCTTTTGTGCCAGCGCCCTCGAGGGACTCCGTTAAGAAACTGACACTGATGTTAACATGCTCGGGGCTAAGACGATGCCGCTGCGTGTTTGCACTCTCTCTCTCGGCTACTCGGGGGTTCATTATTTTGTCAGCAAATGCATTTGGTCTAGATTTCATAATGTATTTTCTTTTCAGTCACTACACAAATATGAAAATGGAAAGCACGCTGACAGCGTCTCTGCAGTAATCAAAGGACGTCAGTTGATGAAGTGCCTGAGCGGAGCAAACATGTAATGTATGTGGACACAGCCATATACAGGCGCTTAACGATAAGAAGAAGAAGAAGAAGAAGAAGAAGAAGAAGAAGTGGAGCCATTTGCTGTCTCCCTTGGTTCTAATTTTTTCTGTGCAGCTTTTATTTTTTAAAACCGTTTAAGTGGACTTTTAAATAAAACATATTCCAACAAAGCAAGTATTCATTTTTAACATGGGCCACCTTTTGAATAAATTCAGATATTGATTTTTGAGAAACAGATCTCAGCATTTGCAACACTTAGTCATGCGCATTGTGCTTTTGAAAACCTTCTAGGTTTAAGCTGTTTGATAAATAGATATTACATTTTCCATGCTGGAAGCAACCATAATCCTCTTGAAAGGATTTTCTTACTTTTTTCTCGTCCAGTTGTCATGTTTGTGTGTTTTTGTTTGAGCGCTTTACCTAGCACAGAGGGGTTCTGCAGCCCGGCAGCTGACCTTGCTGTTCGGAGTCAGTGGGCTGCGGTGGCCCAGAGCAGCTTACGCTAACCTCTAACCCCCTGGCAGTCACTGCTGGCCTTGCCGAACAAGTCAACTGGGCTTTGTGCCCGAAAGATTCGACCTGTGCAACTGTCATCTGCCCCTGTGGTGAGATCCCCTGCACCTCAGGGTGAGCCCCATCACATTATCCAATTCACTCCTGTGACAAAATGGCATGGTACTTTATAAGGCTGTCCCTCTTAGCCAGTGAATGGAAGCGTAAATGCAGCCTCCTTCTCACATTTGCAGTCATGTTAATGTACATGCATCCAAAATACCTCATTTTTATAGTAAAATGAAACTGTGGATCACTTTCTTGGGTCTGAATTTATTTTAGACATTGTATTCTGTTAGCAAAGGGATTCAGCTTCACTGCAGTTAATACCTGACAAACAAAGGAAAATGCTGTAATGCAAGTGGACGTTTTTTACTTTCTACCACAGGCTGTATGCAAGGAATTATGTAACCACTTCGTCATCACCCTTAAAATTGTGCATATTGCCTGTTTTATTTTGATTTATTTTTTAACCTGAGATCATGAGTTGAGGTGGAGCAGAGAAAGCTAGAGCGCTACATGTTCATACAGAAGCAAATTTTCAATCACACTGTAACCACTCACTTAATTATACACAGCTTTATTATGCTTTATTGTTTGTTGTTTTTATTGATTAAACCAGAATCTACAAAATGGGCACTATGCTGTAATAAATAAGGCTTGAAGATAAATTAATCTGGAAAATATTCACATTATAAATTTTTTTATAGACTTCTGTACAATTGGAAGTTTTTACAATCAGAAGAGTCGCCCTCTGCTGGTTATTAGGAATTATTATTATTATCCTTTATTTAACCAGGTAAAAGCCTCATTGAGATTAAAAATCTCTTTTCCAACAGTGACCTGGCCAATAGAATAATGGAATAATGCCAAAAGGAATAATACATGTTTA
>VUQH01036164.1:13257-25565 GCA_015106775.1 Etroplus canarensis | reverse complement strand
GGGTGCTTTGTGACAGAAGGATATCAGCAAGAGTGAAAGGGAAGGTTTACAAGACGGTAGTGAGACCTGCTATGATGTATGGTTTGGATACGGTGGCACTGACAAAAAGACAAGAGGCAGAGCTGGAGGTGACAGAACTGAAGATGTTGAGATTTTCCCCGGGAGTGTCCAGGATGGACAGGATTAGAAATGAGTACATTGGAGGGACAGCTCATGTTGAGAAGCTTGGAGACAAAGTCAGAGAGGCAAGGCTGAGATGGTTTGGACATGTTCAGAGGAGGGATAGTGGATATATTGGACAAATGATGTTGAAGATGGAGCTGCCAGGCAGGAGGAGAAGAGGAAGACCACAGAGAAGGTTGATGGATGTAGTGAAGGAGGACATGCAGAGGGCTGGTGTGAGGGAAGAGGATGCAAGGGATAGGATGAGATGGAGGCAGATGATCCGCTGTGGCGACCCCTAACAGGAGCAGCCGAAAGAAGAAGAAGAAGATAAAAATCAGATTTGAATAGTGATTATTTTATATATGCAGTTTGCATGTCCCAGTGAACATTGAAATTGAAGTTAATTTAGCTACTTCTTTAAGATAACTGTCCAAATAAATACCCAAACACTTAACAGGGATGGCTGACAAGCAGTAACATTTACCTCTAGAAGGACTTACTGTTATTATTATATCATCATTTGTTGTTCTGTTTGTTTGTGTTCATCTTTAAAGTTATTTTGCTCATGCTGCGTTTTATTTGCTTTCATGTTAGCTTAAAGAAGCTGTGAGAAGATGTGACAGAGCGTTGGTGACTTTTTTGCACTATGCGCCTCAGCACTCAGCATCCCCACTTAGTAACTTTACGTGCTCTACACTTCATGATTTGCTTTCCTTATAGATGTTCCATGATCAGCTATAAGTGATGTGATTGCCAAGCGGAACCATTTAGGAACCCTAGCAACTCAGCCATGAACTGAATTGTTGCAAAGGTGGAATCCTATTGCCTGAATTCAGTGAGTTCTTTAGAATGCCCCATTCTTTTACAAAAGTTTGTAAAGGCAGACTGCATGGCTAGGTGCTTGATTTTATACACCTGTAGCAATAGGACTGAATGGAACACTTGAATTCAGTGATTAGGAGGTGTGGCTCAATAATTTTGTTCATAAAGTATATTTAACCCATAAGGATCCAGACCCATGTTTTGCTTAGGGACTTCATAAGTTAAGGTCAAGCATAAAGCTTTATAAGGAAGATTGTAGAGCATGTAAAGTGTTTGTTTTACGAGCATATCTTCGTGGATTCTTGGCAGTAGTGGTTTACACATTCGCCTTACAAGCAAAAGGTCCCTGGTTTGTTTTTAGGTGGGGACACAAGCCCCTTTCACCATGGAGGGTTGCGTCAGGAAGGGCATCCGGTGTAAAACCTCTGCCAAATTGCTAATACGGATCAATCTGCTGTGTTGACCCCTTGGGGAAAATACAAGGGAGCAACCAAAGGTAAATTTATTTGAAAATCTGAAAATCATCTAAAAGTCATGACCATCCCCCGGTTTTATTTATCTGTATTCTAAATTAGCCAAGCTGTGACACCATGAGTGCAGCGGGTTGGGTTGCATGTTCATGCAGAGATCAAAATCATTACTAATCCCAGTCGGGAATTGCATTTTGTTACAGACGTTCAGTTATATATATAAATAAATATAAATCTGAAAGGCAGAAAATGAAGATTAAAATATATAAACATATATGTATAAACTACAATATGTAACATAAATAACTCCAAAGCTAAACACTGTACACAATATGTACAAGATATGATGATGGAAAGAAACTAGTCAAGGTGTCACAGGGATGAATCTGATGGCCACAGGCAGGGATGATAGACGTGTTCAGAGTGATCCTCTGCTTACGTTAAAGACTTGCACTGAGAAACTCCAGCTAGGAAGTTATCAGTCTTGCTTAGCTCAGTAATAACAATGTTATGCTCTGACTAAATGTGGATGAATGGAAGTAGACTGGAAAGAGGCATTAAACTTAAATTGACCAAACAGAGGATGTTAGAAATAGGAGACTGCCTCTACTAAATGTCTGCTTCAAATACAGGCCTGTTACCTTCAACAATACTTCAACAACTGCTAAACTATTACTGTGTTCCACCCCCTCCATACTGCCTAGTAATCCAGACACTGATACTGTTATTTAGAGGTCATGCTGCATGTCTGCACACCCAGTCTAAAGCTCAGACTTGGCCTTGTGCCAGGCTCTGGTGATGGGTATCGGCATGCTTGCTGCCGTTTGTACTCTGAGTCATTACAGTAGTTCTGTAAATAGCAACCCAACGAAAAGGAAATATCTTAGATCAAATCAGAACATGAGTATTTTTCCCTAAATGCTTCCCCAAACATAGCACACACACACACACACACACACACACACACACACACACACACACACCACTGAAACAACCACCTACACACAGGCATGCACTCTCACATTTTGCTGCACTCTGTCTTCTGAGGATTAAAGACTTTCTGAGATGGTGATGACTCAACTGCACCACTGCGAGGCTAATGTTAACAACAAAGAACATCTTATCAAATTGTTTCCCCGCTGCTTTACTGCTAGCTGAAGAAGAATCACAGAAGTCTCTCTTGGCATGTCCCATTCAAACTTTTGATTTAGACACTATAACAGACAATCAGCTCGCAAGGTTTGCTCAGCATTCCCACGCGGTCTATATGTTTCTCTCCGATTACCGATTGTCACAACATAAAAATGAAGAAGTGACCGGCGAGGTCTCAATGCGGCCCTTCACTACACACTGGAAAGGCTCCCACGAAATGAAGTACTACAATAACTTCACAACACTCTTCCCCACTCCCAGAGGCTACATCCAGACTACAGAGTAGCTGTTAATCTTGATGATACAGGATACAATGGCTCCACTGTGGCTGCACCGCTGACTCAAATCTCTTTTTTACCCACCATTTCAGTGACACATATCAGATATTTTATTTGCTGTCTTAACTAGGGTTTATTTACACAGGTCCAAACTTTTAGATTTTTAACTCTTTGCGGTACCAAAGAGGAAGTCTCATATTCAAATACGCTTTAACTTTTCCGATCGGATTGTGGAATTGGGCAAGTGTTCAGTTTTATGTTTCTTATACGCTCAGATCACATGTGCACACGGGCTGGAAGATTTATTATTACTATTAGATATAGATATCCCATGATTGTGAGATTTCCTTGCTGATAATATAAATGGGAAACCACATTAACATGTTTCTTTCCCCCATTTTAGGATGTTATTAAGCAGCCACATTTGTGCCACAAAATACTTAAAACCAGATGTGTGTTACAATGTCAGTACAGCCTGAGTCCTGTGGGCAGTGTGTCAGGTTTATGCTGAGTGTGTAAATGTTGCCAGTTGCGTGCATTGCGAGTGCAGTCATATGTCATTTTGTTTCAGCTGGGGCTTTTTGGTCAGATCCAGGAATGTGTAGGAGGCTCTTTACAGTGACATCACCATGCTGTGTGTGAGTCCCTGAAGTCGTGATGTTGACCAAAACCAAGCTGCCTGGTCGTGACCTTTTTGCAAGAACAGAATGATGCAATTACTTTTTAACAGTGGCAACATCTTAAAATGGGAATATTTTTGCAAGGAGTACAATGACAGATCTAAAGGTGGTTTCCTGATTAATACCACTCACTTAAATGTCATCCAATGCCTGGACAAGTACTTTGTGGCAGATGGACAATTCAGCTGCGCTTCCTGATGGATCCAGCTTTTGACGTTAGTCCTTGTAGTCCCTCTGCAGCCTTGGTGAGATCAGTATGTGGCACGTAAACCAGTTCTCCACCTGCTGCAGGTTCTAGTTAGACTGGCCCTACAGCTTGCAGTGGATCCAGCACAGTGGATTTTGAGTACATCCCACCATGCAACAAGATTCTCAATGGGGGAGCAGAAGAATTAATTCAAAGAATGCCACCAGCAGGCCAGGTGGTAGGAAAAACAGGAGATGGCAAGGTATGGGCCTAGTCGGCTAGGTGCAACCAAACTTTCAAAATATGAGTGAGTGGACTGTCTGTGGATTCTATCAGCTTGAAATACAGGAAAATTAAAAATGCTGATATAAGCTACCAAATGCACTTGGGCAGTTGTTAATACACCTGGGTGACCAGTCCAAGTAAATTTTGTGTGCAGGAAACACTTTCATTTACCAGTAATTGTGAAAATTAAATAAACCTGCCATTCTTGATAGTGTACGTGTCATTTACTCCGAATGCCTTTTCATACTGTAGTTCTATCAGGAGGTATTTGGGTAAAACAGAAAACGTAGGAAGTTATCCAGTTATCAGGGTCGATATTCTGCATTTTTTTCTACTTATTAGGATTTTTTTTAATGATTTCCAATAAAATCATTTTAAAAATGTGCTGATTACATCTGAAAGCACTGCCTCTCTCTCTTCAGTCACCACTGTGTGGTCTAGAGCAATGTCATGCCTACAGAACTACTGGATTTTTTTATACAACACAAGAAAAAGCCTATTGGGACCAAGCTCAGAGTAGCTCATTCACAGTGTGAGCCAGTGAAGCTGTGAAGTTGCAACTGTACAATCTTGCTATTAATTTCATTTAAAAAAGTATAAATGGTTTCCCAAGTTTAAAAAAATACTCAAATAAGTAAGATTTTGCAGTGATATATAGTGAAGGTGAAGATGGGGAGGCAAAGACAGAAAGAAGGATAGGAGTGTGGAGGTGAGAGTAGGGACTTTAAGTGTAGGGACTAGGATTGGTAAAAGGATGAGAGTTGGTTGATTTAATGAAGAGAAGGAAGATGATATATTGTGTGCACAAGAGATCAGGTGGAAGAGAAGCAAGGGCAGGTGATGAGGAGGTGTTGGGTAGGTATGATGTTAAGGAGAGGAATGTGGAAGGGCAGATGATAGTGGATTTTGCAAAAAGGATGGAAATGGCTGTTGTGCACACATTTTAAAAAGAGGGTGGAACATAGAGTGACCTACAAGAGTGGAGGAAAGCCACACACATGTAGCCTATATCCTACACAGAAGGTGTAATCTGAAAAAGCTAGTAGACTGCAAGGTGGTGTCAGGTGAGAACGTAGCTAGGCAGCATCGGAGCTAGTCTGCAGGATGACACTGAAAATCAGGAAGAAGAAGGGGGTGAAGGGAGAGACAAGGATTAAATGGTAGGAGCTGAAAAAGGAAGATTATTGTGCAGAATTCAGGGAGGCATTGAGCCAGGTTCTAGTGAAGAATTACCAGATAGCTGGTAAAAAAAAATAGCTGAAGTCGGGAGGGAAACTGCCAAGAAGGTATTTGGTGTGTCCTCTGGACAAAAGAAAGAAGACAACAAGACTTGGTGGTGAGAAGTGGGATGGCCTGTGAGAAGAAAAAAGCAGACAGGAGTACTGGGAGTCTGGGTGCACAGCAAAGAGAGCGGTGGCAATGGCAAAGGAAAAGGCTTGTACTGAGTTGTATGTGAGGCTGTCAGTGTGTGACAGGTTAGGGTGGTTAAAGATAGAGATAGACATGTACTAACAAGGGAAAAGAGAGTGTTGAGAAGATGAAAGGAGTACTTTGAGGAGCTGATGGATGAGGAAAATGAGAGCGAGAGCAGGGAAGAATGATGAGGAAAATTTAATTACAAATATCAATTCCAAACATCAGTCATAGCTGATCACTACCAATTGGTATTGGTCCTGAAAAAGCCACATTAACCAGTCCCTAGACAAAAGTCAATTTTAACAGTTTAATGGCCCTACAGTTATAAGTACAAATATATAAAAAAAAGAGAAGAAATAATTTTTGAGCTACCAGGGAAGGTGGTAACATGAAATGTAACACTTAGAGCATCAACACTCTATGCCCATGTGTCTTTAATGACCACAGATGTATTGCTGTATGCATGCACATGTGTACTATCATATACTGCATTGGTGGTCTGCTTGTGTGTCAGTGCTGTGGTGGTCTGGACCTCGAGCTGGCTCCCTCCCAGCAGCTCCGAAGCAGACGCGAGCCCCGCTGCCAGCTCTGGCCCCACTGTGGGAAAAAGCCTCTGTGTTATTGTACGCGCAATGAATTGTTGATGACGCATTTGTTTATGCGCTCGCTTAAATAATGGGAACATTAAATATTTGGTCCGAATAATAATAATCCATTTCCTCACCGCCATAGAAATATGACTAATCACGTGGAAATCGAAAATAAGCAAACAAGCCGTGAAATGATTGTATTTTGTGGAAATGAAGATTTTTCTGCACACACTCTCCGCGGTGAACGTTACCTCACGTATATGTACCACAGAATCTGCCTTTTACATTAGGACAGTAGTGGATTCCCTGGTGAAAGTTAATGGAAATTCTGCAAAGCTGATTTGCATTTGAAATGTCTGAAATTCAAGACTCTGACGTTCGTCGTTGGCGAGAGTGTGGAAATTCTGATCAAAATTATGAATCTTTGTTTGATTCATCCATTAATACCAGACACAGTGATTGCAGCCAAACTGTGTGCATGTGCGGCCTTACAGTCAGCATCGTCACTGGAAACTTCAACCCACCGTGCAAATCCTCCCATCTAAATACACTTTCCTCTGACTGTGAATGTGACCACAGAACTGGTATTCCTCGGTGACAGATATCGCTGTGTCAAAAGCTATTACAGTCTCCCACAGTCATTCTCACACACTGTTTGCTCCATAAATGGAGAAGAAAAAAAAACCCCAAAACAAAATCCAGGACATCTGAAGAGCAAACATAGGAATAAAACACTATAAACATAACACGCATGTGAAGGGCTCTTTATGGGCCAGCATATCTTGACTGACAGACAGCATGGTGGCTGGCATGTAAAACGGAGGGAGGTCAGGTCTATTCACTGACTTTCCTGTTTATACGTGGAGTGATTTGTCTTGAGCTGCATTCGTTGGCTGAGCCGGAGGAGTGTTTATAAATGGCTGACTGGTAAAGAGGAGAGGGAAGGGTGTGAGAAGTCTGGAGGACAGGAGGAGAGAGGTGAGGAGCTTTGCAAGGTAATTTAAATTCCTGAGGTTTGGCTGTGACAGCAGTACAAAGATGTGAAGAATAGCAGGTTGGCTACCAAGGTGTGAGGTTTTTAAATAGCAAAGCAGACTGGGAGGTAGGAAGCAGAGTTGTTACACATTTTCCAACTGGCACTGACACTGGCTGTGTTATCACTCATTTCCACAGGAATTTTTTAAGCCACACTGCCACAAGCATAAAAAAGGCACCGGACACAAGGAATGAACCATGTAGTGTCTACACATAATAGACTGTCAGGAAAACATCATTTCTTCCCATCTCATTTGTAGAATCTGTAAAAAAGACAATTACAATTTGAAATGATATGAAAAATTCACCTCCTGGAATTAATAAAGTAATCAGATTCTGAAATGGCAAAGATGACACAGTTTGACACGCATGAAATAGTACTTTTGCACCAGCACGGGTGATTCCAGTGGACTTATTAGCCAAAAACTTAGCATATCTTGGCATGGTGTGCAGTGTGTCTTTAAAAAAATTTGAGGAAACTGGGTAAGTGGAGGACAAATGAAGAAGTGGCAGGCCTTAACATCTGTCTACAGCAGATGAACAGAATCAGAAATCCATGTCCTTGAGAAACAGGAAAAAAAACCCAGCAAAGACCTGACACAGAACCTGAGAGATGCATCCGGCCCTTCATTTAATCCATCTACTGTTTGCCGAAGCTTCATCGGAAATGCTCTTAGTGAAAGAGTGGCTGTCAAGAAGCCATTCTTAAGGAAGGGAAACACAGAGAGAAGGCTGAGGTATGCCAAACTACACAAGAACTGGACTGAGAATCAGTGGCAACAGGCCTTATGGAGTGATGAATGGACCTCAGCATTACTGAAGCAGTGTGGGATCATCTTGACAGAGAATGGAACAAAAGGCAGCCAACATCCAAAGAAGAGCTTTGGAATGTCCTTCAAGAAGCCTGGAGAACTACTGCTGAAGACTACTTAAAGAAACGACAAGAATGCTTGCCTAAGAGAGTTAAAGAATAAAGGTGGTCATGCCAAACATTGACTTTTAAGCTTCCTAGAATCTCACAAATGCTGTTTTTGCCTTATGTACCGCATTTGCTCATGGATTTAGCGTGTGTGTGTGTGTGTGTGTGTGTGTGTGTGTGTGTGTGTGTGTGTGTGTGTGTGTGCACGACTTGAGACTTTTACACAGTACTGTAGGCTACTATGAGTTTCTCTTATCCACTTATGTATTTCTCTGATATGGCATGTCATAACAAACCCAAGGGAGCGTTTTTCAATTTCAACTTTTCTGGTCATCATTGCAGGCTTAACGATGATAAATACAGCTGGTGTCAAAAAATGACACCTCACTGATGGTTAAACGACTATAAACAAGTCCAACAATGACACCAATGGAGACCACATTGCCTGTATGACTGCGTGATCTGCTCCATAGTACGATTGTCCTATACTCACCTTGCGCGATCTCCAACAATACTGTCACCACTGGTGGCAGCGTGGGTTACAGGAAGAGCTTAATAGTTATCCATTCAGGTATCACCATCAACCTTCACAAGGTAAACTTTTCACTCTTAGAGCTTAAAGAGAAAGATCACAGGCTATACCAGCGTGAGAGCTTTGCTCACATGACAGCAATCCTCTAGCCTACCCATTCACTAGTGCTTCCCCACATGGGCGACTTCCACAATCTTCCATAATCTCCATCAGTGTCTGTGTATAACTCTTTACTCTCTAGATCAACACAACAGAAAACAAGGAGGCACCACCTTGTGTTAAACTTTTTAAGTTAATTGCACACACTGGTCACCTCATTAGTTGGACCTTGCTTGTACTGGATCAGGCGCCATTTTGCCTTCAGAACTGCCTTAATTTTTCATGGCATAGATTTCACCAGATTACTGGAAACACACTCCACATTAACATGATAGCATCACACAGCTGCTGCAGATTTGTCAGCTGCACATCCAAGATGAGAATCTCCTGCTCCACCATATTCCAAAGGTGCTCTGTTGCACTAAGATCTGATGGCTGTGGAGGCCATTTGAGTGCAGTGAACTCACTGTCATGTTCAAGAAAACAGTTTGAGATGATCTGAGCACTGTGGCATGGCACGTTATCGTGCTGTGGAAGCAGCCATCAGAAGATGGGTGGTCATAAAGGGATGGACATGGTCAGCAACAATATTTGGGTAGGTGTGGTCTTTTGACCTCAGTTGGTGTGAAGGGGTCCAAAGTGTGCAAAGAAAGTGTCCTTGACAGCACTACACCACAACTACCAGTTTGACCACTGATATAAAGCCGGTAATAAATCCATGCATTGATGTGGTTTACCCCAGATTCTGATCTCGCTATCTGAATGTCACAGCAAAAATCGAGACTCATCAAACCAGACAACATATTTCCAATCTTCCCTTGTCCCATTTTGGTGAGCCCGTGCAAACTGGTAGCCCCCAGTTTCCTGTTCTTTAGGTGTTCCTTTAGGTGTGGCATTCGGTTTGGTTTTCTCCTGCTGCAGCCCATCCGCTTCAAGGTTTAACATGTTGTGCATTCAGAGATGCTCTTCTGCATACCTTGGTAGGAACCGTTACTGTTGTCTTCCTGTCTGCTCAAAGCCATCTGGCCATTTTGTCTGACCCCTGGCATCAGCAAGGCATTTTCAAGCAGACGGCTGCCTCTCGCTGGATATTTTAACTTCTCTGTAAACGCCACAGATGTTTGTGTGGAAAAATCCCAGCAGATCAGCAGTTTCTGAAATGCTCAGACCAGCCTGTGTGACACCAACAACCACGCCACCTTCAAAGTCACTTAAATCAGCTTTCCTTCTCCCTCTGATGCTCTGTTTGAACATCTTGACCATATTTACATGCCTAAAGACATTGAGTTATTGGCATGCGATTGGCTGATTAGATATTATAAGATGCGTGAGTGTATTTACCAGGGAGGCAGATTACTAACCTGGCAAAATAAAACATAAAACAGGAAAAATAAAAAATAAACCCCCAAACATACAACAAGAGACAGACTTGGAAAATGTATTTGTCCAATAGACCAGCTGTAACAGAGAGGCTGCAAGGAAAAAAAGAACATGTCACACAAAATTCTAATAAAATTGTGCAGTTGCTTGTTTCCACTGACCCGGGTTAAACCAGAAAGTTATATAATAAAGCTGCATTAGCAGTGCAGCTATTTAAAAAAAACTCAGTAATGTTAAAAAAAATATCACCTGAACATAAAATCAATATGTTCAATATAAAACATGACATCAGCTGACAAAACATCCTTACATGTAAGCACCCAGGGTTGAGCCTCACGGAACATTTCCTACAGATTACCTTGAAAAAGTGGAAGTGCTTGAAACTCCTTCGCAGATTTTAAATATTCGTTTTGTCTGCAGATGGTATTTATCAGTAGATAGGAATGAAACGAGTCATCTTGTCCGTATATTTTTCTCATACATCACTACTGATCATCCTACATAATTTCACAGACCAGACTCTGATGAAATACTACAAGTCGCATACACATCCCCAGAGAGAAGACCATGCTCGTAGCTGAGACAGCCTGAAGAAATATCCAACCCGATGCAGCGCAAACATCAAAACAACGCATCATTCATCAAGCCTGGCTCTCTTTACCTAAAAGTGCTTTCCTGATTTCATTCCTTTTAGGTGATAAATATATTGGAATTTGTATTGGGTTTTTTTTTTTTTGCTCCAGAGAGGAAAAACTTGAAGAGAAGAGGACTCAGGTTAAGACCTATCCTGCCAGACATTACTAATGAACTCAGCTGTCTGGGGACTTGCAATAGCAGTCTGCCTTCCGGCATTCTTATCATCACCCACACAAAACCTCCCCACCAATCAAACTGGATTCTGGAAAGGAAGTTGAAAATGTCAAAGGCTATTAATTCTGCTGCGGCCGCTTTGTCTGCCTCTCAGAATACTAATGGAGGAGTAAGAGAAGGCCAACCCTGTTGTTTTATTTTTTTTTTTATGTTCGATTACAAGGAAAGTGAAAATCTTCTAAAGACAAGTGTGCTACGACTCGCTGCCTAGGGGAAGTGAGAACCAAGTAAAACCCTGTTATTTTAAGATTGAGCCTAAGACCACCTACACAATAAGGCATTCACATTTTTTAAAAGCATGTTGTTGGCACTGGTTAAGCCTTGTTTCCTCTTTAATAGTAATGATATCCTGTTCTGCACACTTTCTTTCAATGGAACTCAGGTAAAGCATGGGTGGGACCTTCCGTTTCATGACATATTTTGTCAGAGTGATGACTTTCCTTTGTTCCGCTGCATATAAAGGAGCTAAAGTATACTCTTTCATGTACTTCCTACAGACACAGAACACTTTAAAGGAACTATACATTTCATCTGAAGAGGGGACACTGCGGCTTAACAGTCCTTGCTTGGAGCAGGTTTGGGTTATTCTTAACAGCTTATGTGCCCCACTATTAACATCATTACTTTGTCATTGCTGCTGGGGTAAAGTCATCTAGGGCACTTTGTGGATCGGGTTTGTGCTGCACATGACAGTAAGCGTGTTCCCTGAGCTTTTCTCATTTCACAATTGTTCCCATACCGTCCACTTACTCACTCACTCACTCACATACTGCAAGCAAACATATTTGTTAGATATAGCATGGTTTGAACCCATTCCAAAGTGGGCCCTATCTATGTCAAGTGTAATTTTGCTTTGTTTCTTCTAGAAATCCAATGAGGAACCCTGCAAAACACATGTGATGAACAGCCTGCTGTACTTTACTAACCGCACTCTGTTTAGGAATACCATCTGGATCACAATGTATATCTGCATTGCATCTACATCAATCAGTAATTTTTAGACATTTTAATCAAGTTTATGTATTCTTTAAAGCTGATACTTCTTCTAAAGTGATTCTGCAATACTATTACTGTCAATCTTACTGAGTACGAACACCCAGCTCTTCTGGTTTTTATGGTTTGGGGCCTTTTAAACGTATTGTTTTCTAACAAAGGGTTATCTCAAATTAAAATCATATACATGAGGTAAAATTGCACTGACATCCTTAAAGCGATGGCTCCAGCACATTAGGATGAGAGGGTAACTAGCTTGGTTAGTAAGCTACATCCAAGAAGTGGATGGGGGTACCACACAGACACACACATCTGCCAGTTAGTGCTATCAGATTAATAAACCCAGCCACAGGGGCCCACAGGCCTAGTGCCGATCCCAAGCCTGGGTAAATGGGGAGGGTTGCGTCAGGAAGGGCATCCGGCGTAAAACTTTGC
>VUQH01036162.1:25728-44234 GCA_015106775.1 Etroplus canarensis | reverse complement strand
AGTGAGACCTGCAATGATGTATGGTTTGGAGACGGTGGCACTGACAAAAAGACAGGAAGCAGAGCTGGAGGTGGCAGAACTGAAGATGTTGAGATTTTCCCTAGGAGTGACCAGAATGGACAGGATTAGAAATGAGTACATCAGAGGGACAGCTCATGTTGAGAAGTTTGGAGACAAAGTCAGAGAGGCAAGGCTGAGATGGTTTGGACATGTTCAGAGGAGGGATAGTGGATATATTGGACAAAGGATGTTGAGGATGGAGCTGCCAGGCAGGAGGAGAAGAGGAAGGCCACAGAGAAGATTCCTGGATGTAGTGAAGGAGGACATGCAGAGGGTTGGTGTGAGGGAAGAGGATGCAAGGGATAGGATGGGATGGAGGCAGATGATCCGCTGTGGCGACCCCTAACGGGAACAGCTGAAAAAAGAAGCAGAAGAAGAAGAAGTTATCATCTAGCTGATAACAGGCAAACAGTGACAACACAAACATACTGATGTTTAGCAGGTATACTTATGTACCATGTTCCCCAACCTAGTTTAACTGTGTCAACATGCCAGTTAGTGGCAGTAGTACTCCTATGGTCCATCAGCCAAAACAAAATTGGATTGATCAAAAAATGTGCTCGACAATAGAACTACGTGGAAAGGGAAGCATTCATGAATATCTGTACCTAATTTCATGACAATTCATCTAACAGTTGTTGAGATATTTCTAAAAAACTCCAGAATACACATCACATGTTGGCTATTAGTATCAATTATTAAAGACAATATCTCTTTTTGTCCATCAGCCCGCCCCATCGCAAGGAACCAGTAGGGGGTGAGAACGACACCCTTGAAATTAAGGAGCAGAAAAAGAAGATCGAGGACAATGCTGACGCTACAACTTCACTGGCTGGGTGCCTGGGGCAGAAAGACCATGATGCCTTGCTAGCCATGAGGGACCAGGCTCGCTTGGTTTCTACAGCGATACAGCTCCTGACCTCCCCCGAGTCTAACTGCCTCCCCTCCTCCCCATCCATCTTTCACAAGGTCTGCAGCAGTGAGGCAGCAGAGCCGTGTGACCTGGAGAAACCTCAGCCTCACAGCCAGGTACATGTCCTCTGTTTGGTGTGTGTTTCTTCTGATTTAACCTTTTGTTCTACAAAGACACAGTTTTTCAATTATTCAAAGAGTCTTGTAAGTGAGGCAAAGATTAAGTGTCCTAAATATTACATTGCATATATTAAAATATTTGTTTAAAACTTGTGTAAAATCATTGTCTTCCACTCCATTTTTGAAATGCTGTATGTTTTACTTTGCATGCTACAAATATTCCTATTGAGTTTGCTAAGAAACTCATAACATATAAGCTTCACCCTTTATCGATAATAAATGTACAATAAAAATAGGCCTACAAATAAAAATGCTTTCCTTACTGATATATCTAATTGCTGAAATGTCAAGTTGATGCCTTCACGTTCTTTGTTTTGTGCAATTATCAGTCCAACATTTAGATAACATTGGATCTATTCGTTTCTCTGATTCAAATGAGAAAATAACTACAATAGTGAGAAACACCAGAGTCTAGGAGACAAATGCTTTCTCCTTACTCTCTGCCTTGTTTTCTTTCATTGATGGTTCAGCCACCAGCAGTTTGAGCCCTGCAGCTTATCATTTATCAGCTCAAGCATTTCCCTCACATGGACATAATGGCAGACTGTGGGATAAATTCTGTTATTTCTGCACCCTCAGATCTCAGGGCTGTCTGATTTGGCCGACCGTCCTCTTGTTGGTGCTCTGACCAGCAGGCTTCAGGCCCTACACACCCAGCTGCAGGCTTTTGTGGAAAAAGTAGACAGCCAGGGTAAAACACCAGCAGGTAGCAGGGACCCTCAGGTGGAAGGAGAGTCCCTTCTAGACTCACCCTGCACCTCCATCCCCTGCTCTGGAGACAGCCAGGATGGACAGAACAGGGCAGAGGAGAAGGTAAAAGACAAGAAAAACTCCTCCTTTTCACTCCTTGTCACACTTTTATTTCTTTATTTTTTTAAGCTTTTGTGTCATTTTGTTTCCTAGTTTATTTTCCTGTTGTTTTCATTATTGTTTCAGTGCCTCCTATTAGTTTGGCTGACCAACACTCCCAATTCCATTTCAACATGCTGCTTTAGTTTCTCCTCACAGTGAAGAATGAATTTACACAGCACACTCAAATCTGATGCAGCAACTGAAGCTCCAACTTTAAAAAAAACATATTTTTCTGTCCTATTATTTTAGATTAACTTGAAATTATTCCAGCCCTGCAGATAAAGGACAAACACATGCCTTTACTGTGTAAATACATCAGATAAAGTCAGATTTGAGCTGCCAGTGTAAATCTCTCCACATGATGTTACCCATGTCCTCTGCATGCTGTTTAGTTGCCTCCTAACCTGTATTTAGGTGCTGCTTTAGGCCTCAAATGGAGCCTATTTGATGCATGGATAAAGTGAAGTTCATACGAGTGCATAAAGTAAAATGTAATGTATATATATCAAATAAACATATAGAAGTCAGAAGTTGACTACAAAATAGTAATAATTGTTAATACTACAGTCACGTTTAAAAATATTGTCTACAAATCAGAAAAACAGGACAATTATTAAAAGGATTTTGATTTTGTCTGTGTATTTCATAAACTTATTGCCAGAAAAGTTGGGATATTTTACAAAATTAAAATGCAACATAAATCTGTCATATGTTTATTAATGTGAACCTTTAGTTAAATGAAAAAAGTACCAGATTTTTAATAGTTTTACTGAACAACTTAATTATATTTTGTAAATATATACAAATTTAGAATTTGATGGCTGCCACACACTCAACAAAAGTTGGGACAGATTCATGTTTACTATTGCGGTATATCAACTTTCCTTTTCATAACTCTTTTTAATCTTTTTGGAACTGTTGATCATAATTGTTGAAGTTTTGATATCAGAAATCTTGTCCATTCTTGCTTCCTATAACACTTCAACTGCTCCGTGTTTGCCGTTGTCTGATTCGTCTTTTCATGGTGCACCATACATTTTCAGTAGATCTGAGTTGGTAGCAGACAGTCAAGCACATGCACTGACTACAAAGCCATGTTGTTGTAGCTGGTGTAGAATGTGGTCTGCCATTGTCCTGCTGCAATAAGCATGGATGTACCAGGAAGAGACATTGCCTTGATGGCAGTATATGTCTCTCTAAAATCCTAATATATGCCTCAGAGTTAATGGTACCTTCACATATATGCAACTCCCCCATGCTGTGAGAACTGATGCACCTCTATACCATCACAGATGCTGGCTTTCACCATTCACTAGTAACAATTTGGATGGTCATTTTCATCTTTTGTACGGAGAACGCAACATCTGGTTTTTCCTGAAAACAAGCCATCTGACTCTGATGCACAGTTCCAACGTCTTTTGGTCCATCTGAGATAAGCAGAGATATTTGTCACGGTAGCATGATGGTTTCTTAGGCAGTGTCGCCTGAGAGCTTGAAGATCATGCACACTCAATAGTGGTTTCTGACTACTGATATTAAGATGTATTACATAAAGATGTAGTATTAGCTGTAGATGTTGAAAGGCCTAAATTCTCAGCAGCCTTGCATTAAGAAAGGTTCCATTTTGAATTGACTAACAATTCTCTCAAAAATCTGGGTACAGTGGGGTGAACCACGACCCATCCTTGCTTGCAGACACTGAGCCTTTGGATGGATTTTACTTTTATACCCACGCTTAGCCAGTTTATTGTGGAGTCCATGTTACTTGAGTATTCTGTGCACTTTTCAATCTTATTTTAACTCTGTCCTAGCTTTTGTTGAATGTGTTGCACCCATTAATTTTGTGTAAGTTTGTGTATAATTACAAACTACAATTAAGTTGGTCAGTAAAACTAATAAAAATCTTTTATTTGTACTTTTCTGAAAATGGGGTTTGTAGTTGCTCTTCTGTTTATGAAGTTATTTCTGATGCCATATGCCATCAAGACTCTATAAACAGAAATAAAAAATTGTGCATTAATGAAATAATTAGGGATTGCATCATCTTTCATAATCTGAGATTATGACCGAGTTGTCCAAACTGATTTTTCAAAGCAGCAGGTAGTGATAGTGTGCCCTCTCTAAAAAGATTTCCAATCATTCTTCATTTGAAATGATCCACTGGAAAATTCAGCTGATTGTCAAGCACTAACGATTTACTCTGAGCATCAAATGTATTTCCAACTATATGATGATCCATTAAAAAAAAAATCAATGAAAGGCTCACAACTCGAGAAAAGTGCATTGGAATCAGTTGAGACTTGGCTGACTTGTTTTTCTATATTGCAATAGGCCTCCTTTCTTTACCATTGACTGTTGGGAATACATTTCAAAGTAACATAAAATCTAATGAGACTCAATCAATTTAATTCTGTCACTCCATTATCATTTTTTTGTTTGTTTAAAAATTGAGTCTTTCATGACTTTATAATAGACAATGATGGAGACCTTTGGGATGTTTTCTTGTGCCTTAATGAAGAGAAATTTGTTTTCTTATAAAATCTCTGATCTGATCTAGTTGTTGTTTGGAGGACGGTGTGATGAAATTTCACATAGTTTTAAGTGAAACTAGTAAACTGTAATGTTTAGACTCCATTAGAGGCCAGTTCTGAGTTCCAACCCCCCTCCGATCTCCCTTTTCCTCCCTCTCTCCTTCCTTCTTTCTTTCTGCACGGGCACCATAACCGATCGATTTGTGCACTTTACTCCCGCTTTTCCCACCTTTCAAACATTCTTTTTACCACTGCTCCCACCTCCTCATCTTTATCATCCCCTTAACTTCCTCACCATTACAACTACTACTCCTTGCATACCTCACATCCCTTTCTTTCCCTTGTTCCAACTCCTCCTTCCTCTTCTTGCTTCGAATCGAACCTGCACCTGTTTCTCCCTCTTCTTCCTCACCATGTTTCCCCATTGTCCTTTCGCTCTGACCATTCATCCTAACTGCTTTACTCCTTCTCTTCTCCTCCTATTTGCCTTTTCTCTCCTGTCTCCGTTTCCTCTTCTCTCTCCCATTGCATCTATGTCGGTTTCCATTCCCTTTCTGCTCCCCCCTTAGCAATTCGTTCTACCCTCCATCCTCCTTTTCTTTCTTTTCTCCACTCTCTCATTTTCATCTCTGACCAAGCTCTTCTTCCTCTACATCCTCTTCTTTGTCTTGTGAGGCCCATAAGTCATTGTTTTTTTTTTCATGTAATGTTGTCACATTGATGGAAGCCATTTTGGTTGTATTGTTTTTCTTATTGTTGTGTTTGTATGTCCTGTTTTCTGTCATTTCCTCTGTTTTTGTTTTTGTCCCACAACTCCTCCCCATCTCTCCCTCTCTCCTCTATGATTCTTTTTTATTTGTTTGTTTGTTTGTTTTTTTCCTCATTAACTTGCCCATGCATGCATGCAGCAGCCTGATTTTAGGGACCAGTCAGAGGCAGAGGTGAATGAGGAAATTAAGGAGAACAGCCAATCAGACAGCAATGAATTGCAAAACCAGGAAACCAACGACCTGAATCATGAAGAAAAGGAGACAGATCACGCAGTGGTGAGTCGGCCAAACACTCTATTCATAACATTATGACATGCACAATGATACACTCTGGACTCGCAGAGACCTGAAATTTCAGACTCGGTCCATCTCACACCTGACAGCTAACACCATTATTTCTCAGAGTATGACGTGAGCCTGAATCCAGTGCTTTAGTGAGCCTGAATCCAGTGCTTTGATATCTCACTCTCTCCTAAACACAGAAAAAAATACAAATGTGTAAGTGGTCTAAAAATATCTTGAAGGCAAGATTCACAAAGGTCCTGTCTGCTCCTTTTTCTTTATAAGTCTGTCTGTAATGAAGTACTAATGAAAAATAACAGTATATATTAATTATGGGGGGCTTGAACTGATGTTTGTATGTTAGTAAATGATCAAATAACTACTTGTGTGTGTGTAAGAATTCATAAAAGATTAATCAGTTTGTGAAACTGGACCAGAGCAACAAACATCTGTAACTGTAATGTCTGAAAGAGATACAAAATTTCTTAATATACTTATAACATCCTACTTATGAGATGTGCAGAGCTATAGTCACTACAGAAGTATAAAGTTGGTCATCCACACCATGATTATATGGGAAAGAGTTGTTGAGCTAAGTTAGTAAGAAAGGTTACAATCACTGAGCAGCAGTATGGCTTAATGTCCAGAAAAAATACTACAGATGCAATTTTTGCTTTGAGAGTGCTGGTGGAGAAGTTTAATGAAGGGCAGAAGGAGTTGTACTGTGTCTTTGTGGCTCTAGAGAAATGATAGGGTGCCAAGAGAGGAATTGTGTTATTGTAACGTCAGGAGTGACAGAGAAGTATGTGAAGGTAGTGCAAGACCGGTTTGAGGTGTGGGGTTGGAGTGATAGATAGATTTGAACTGGGGCTGGGATTACATCAGGGATCAGTTCTGAGCCCCTTCTTGCTTGCATTGGCACTGGGCAGATTGAGAGATGAGGTCAGGCAAGAGTCTCCATAGACTATGATGTTTGCAGACAACATTGTTATCTGTAGTAAGAGTAGGGAGTTGGTGGAAAAGAGCCTGGAAAGGTGGAGGTATGCAGTGGGAAGTAGAGGAATGAAAGTTAGCAGAAGCAAGATGGAATACATGTGTGAATGAGAGTGAGACCAATGAAATGGTGAAAATGCAAGGAAGTGAAGGTGGATAGGTTTAAATACCTGGGGTCAGCAATCCTAAGCAATGGATAATTCACAATAGAGGGGACGAAGACAGCACAGGCATATTGAAGTGGGTGAAGATGAGTGTCAGGGATTATTTGTATAAGAAGAATAGCAGCAAGAATGAAAGAGAAGGTTTACAAGACTGTAGTGAGACCTGGTTTGATGTATAGTTTGAAGATGGTGGCACTGACAAAAAGACAGAAGGTGGAGCAGAGTTAAAGATGCAGAGATTTTCACTGGGAATGACCAGGGTGGACAGGATTAGAAATGAGTACATCAAAGGGACAGCTCAGGCTGAGCAATTTGGAGAAAAAGTATGAGAGGAAAGGTTGAGATGGTTCGGACATGTGTAGAGGAGGGATAGTGGATATATTGGGCAAAAAATGTTGAAGATGGAGCTGTCAAGCAGGAGGAAAGAGAAGATCAGAGAGATGGTTAATGAATATAGTGATGGAGGACATCCAGAGGGTTGGTGTTACAGAAGAAATTGCAAGAGACAGGATGAGATGGAGGCAGATAATCTGCTGTGGTGACCTCTAAAGAGAGCAGCCAAAAGAAGAAGTTTTATCCTTGTGGCTGCTTTTTAAAACTGAATGATGAAAAATCCAATGTGCAGTTAAAATCTCTGGAAAAGCAAGAAAAATTGATCTTGTGTTAAATTTTCTTGTGTTGCCTATTGATCAGTTTGGTCAAACTAGTGTTTCCAAGATCAAGACAGAACCTATAAACTTTGAGTTTTACCTACTTACATTTAACTTTGAGTTTTAACATTTATGTCACAGAATCTGTCTGATATATGATTGCATTTTCACATGTATGGGTGTGCATTCACATACTGTAGCCTGAAGTTATTGGTGTCTTACAGTTGTGGTAAAGTCACCCTAGCAACACACCATAAACAAAGAGTGACTTCACTGTCAGCTGTGGCACTGAGAGGAAGACCTTTGTTTGGCTGACTTGTGTCTCCATCGCTGTATGTGTTTGCCTCTTTATCTAACGCTAAGTAGGTGAACGGGTGAATGAGACTAAAATTGACTGAGTGAGAGAGAGAGAGAGAGAGAGAGAGAGAGAGAGTCAAATATTAATATAAATATAATATAGAGGAGAATAGTGGAATACCAAAACAACCACCCAGTGTTTAGATATACTCAGAATTCAGTATATTAGCATAATTCTGCCATTCATACTCTACAATATTAAGTAGCGCTGTTTCTATTGTAGCTGAAGCGGTGTTGGTCTGCCAGGTTTTGATTTTGAATGGAGCCAGGGTATCTGTGTTTATGCTTAGCTAGACTAACTAATCATGTCATGTCAACTCCAGCTTCAGACTTAGAATCATATGAACATCCAAAAGCAGATCTACTTTGCATAGCTTAGCATAACATAAAGATTAAAAGTTGGGTGAAGCAATAAGCGTGGCTCAGATCAAATGAATATATTAAAAATATAAATTTCCCTTTCTAGTTTGGGGGCTACATCTCCTAATGGACGACTCTGGATCTAACCTCCCATATCTGCTTTCAACCACTTTTGGAGGCATCTCCTATCAGGACTTGGGGGTTTCTAATTCATGTGTGGCACAGATGTTCCTGTACACTATCCCCGCCCCTTGGTTGTGCCTGTTCAGTGTGTGCTGTGGCAGCTGGCATCTTACATCCATATACTATGTGCTGGACTGTCTTTGGGGCATCATTGAAGTGCCAGCAACTTGGGTCCTGTCAGCTGTAGTAGACTCCAGCCTCTATGGAACTAGTGCTTAGGACCTGTTCTTCTGCTGCCATGATCAGAGCTTCTGTGCTGTCCTTTAGACTGGCCTTTTTAGCCACTGGTCGGCTTTCTATATGTCAGCTACTTTCTCTATCTGTCAATGGTACACCCCATGGAGGGGCTTGGTGTTTCACAATACTTTGTCCTCTTGTACCTTCTCACTGTCTTCGCCTTCAGCTCCGTGAGGCACTCTTGTATCAGCTCATCTTGGAGAGTCATCTTCTGATATATTCATGGATGGTTCTCATTTACATCCTTGACTCTGACACTCACTAATTCCTGCCCTCCCTTCTGTTGCTCATAGAGCCTGAGGGTGCTGGACTTTGGGTGAAAACCTCAGTACATTGGGAGGAGTTTTTGTGTTTGTGTCTTGACATTTGTGCCATCTATTTCCTCCTGTTACCAGCTTATTATTCCAGCTGTATGAGCTAAAGTTGCCTCAAGGCTCGTTATCTTGTAAGGTAAAGACCCTACATTATCAGAGGGAAAACTCCAATAATCAAACACCTCCCCATGAGCAAGCACTTGGAAAAGAGAAGAAGGAAGACTTCCTGGCTGATTCCCATCACACTTGGGGTCACACAAATGAACTTAAGTCACTGTATACACACAGCTACTGGTGATCAAGAATGGGGAAACCCCAATAATATGGTTTTCCATTTTCTTTTTTCCACTGATTAAACAAGCTACATGATAATGTGAGCGTTAGTGTTATGCTGCTCAAGTGTTATGGTGCTGGGTGTGGCTTTGAAAAGAGGCAAGTTAACTTTCCATCTTCCAGAAGCTAATCATCACCCAGCTTTAGCTCCTTACTTATTTTGAGAGTGGAACTGATCCCAGAAATAATACAAGGCTCCTAAAAGGGTCATAAATACACATAATGCTTCTTTTTTGGCATGGCCACACACCTTAGTTAAGTGTTTATGAAAATATTCTAAGACTTTAAAGCTGTGTTATTTGAATGCATTTAAACAGTCTTCTTCCTAACATATTTGCTCTGGTGTTACACAGCCTCTAATGCCATTGCACATTTTCCACGGGCAGCTGCCACTTTTGCAGAGCAGTGTGTCATTTTTGGAACAGAGTTTTAGGAGTAGTTTTTCTTGCTGAAGGTGAAGGCCGGGTGTTGCCCCTGACGGAGGGTGATGGAGGGCGGAAGCTGAGCCCAGTGGAGGGTGAAAGAGGACATTAGGGTACAGGGGCAGGTCGATGGATCGCACTCACTCAGCAGCCAAATGAGGCGTGGGAGAGTGCATGAGATGAAGCATGTGTGTGTGTGCGTTTGCGTGCGTGCGTGTGTGTGTGTGTGGGTGTGGGTGTGGGTGTGGGTGTGTGCGTGGACTGACAGTAGCATGCCATAGCTGATATGTGATTTAAAGGGTGTTGTTTCACAAGCCTACCATGTGGTGTGCTTCTCACTCTTAGATGTTTCTGACTTTTTCCATTTTCTTTTGACTCTCTCTCTTCCATGACCACTTACCTCCCATTATTGATGCCATTTCTCTTTTCATTTCGTCATCCCCCCTCACTTGCTCTCCCACTGCTATTGCTATTCTTTCTTTCTCCTTTGCCTTTTCCTTGCCTAATGTTTCCTTACTGTTCTCACCTACTGTCCATATAGTCCAGCGACCTTCACACTCAACTGTCCGAAGCAGAGGAGTCAGTTCAAAGAAATCAGGAGGAGCTGGAGGGAGAGAGGCAGGCTCAGAAAGAAACTGCTCTCAAACTCACACAGGTCAGTTTGTGGCATTAAATACAAATTAATATCCTTTTAGGAAATCAGTAGCATCATGTAGATGTGGGCTGCTGGTGATTTGGATTAAAAATGCACAACTGTTGAGTAATTTCTCTTTTCTTTTCTTAGCTCCAGGAGGAGCACCACAAAGCCATGCTCCGACGGGACTTCCAGCTGCAGAGTTTGGGTCTCCAGGCTCGGCTTCAGCAGAAGTTGTGGAGCCAGGAAAGAACTTTGTTGGTCCAAGAGTCACAGCACCTCAAACAGGCCCTCTTACTGCTCAGCCTCAAACTACGCTGCTTCCTCAAACAGTGGAGGTTAGGCTGCAAGAAAGACACAGAGTGGAAGGATGTCCTGGAGGTATGAGGGAATAGAAAGGAAAAGATCTCAGAACTATGAGAGTTTGTCTATTCTTGTATTTGTCTTAATTTTGACTAGAAACATTGATTTTATGCAGCTTGTCTATATATAAATTCTATTTTTGGTTCAAGTAATGATGAATTCCATTTAAACTGCAAATATTGTACAAAGATTAAACTTTTTTGCTCCTGCAAATATAAACATATTCAGTTGACAGGATGCTTCACTGTGATTGGTTCTTTAGATAAACAGCCTGAAGGACCTTTACCTGCTCTTGGAAGAAGAGAATCTGCCGAGCCCCACCCACCAGACTGACAAGAGAGGTTCTGCAGATGAACAGCCACTCAGCCCAACTATAAAGGTGGGGGAAGTGAAACTCACGTGAAACACATGCACACTTACACACTCACACACTCTTATGTGGATTACCTGTGTTTCCCTGCAGTCAAGTGCTGTGAGCAGCACGCTGGCGGACCTAAAGGTTGCACTGCAGGACCTAAGTGGAGAATTGCGACAAGAGAGGCAGGGCTCCCAAGAGCTCACTCAGCAGTTCGCAAAGGCCAAGGCATCATGGGAAGTTGAAAGGACCGAACTAAAAAGCCTCATCACACAGGTAAGGAGGAAGAAGAATGGTGTAAATAACATATTTTGAATAAATTTATTAACAGATAAACCTACTTCAAATTCTTTGCTTCTTTCAGACTCTATTAGGACACTTAAGAAACTATCAAGATCTGAAGATTTACTGATTTAATGAGATGCACACCTAGATGCAGTAATGCACTAAATTCATCACAATTGTTAAATTTTCCGATCTTATTACCACTGTGTTGACCATTAATAGAAAGAGCTCGTTAAATTTCTGCTCTTTGGAGTGTAAGTAGACAGATGTTGACATTTAACAGGCATGGCCTACTCATGCTCAGACTGGGGTGCAACTGAAAGAATTCTGGACAAGGAGAAAAAAGAGTGTACTGGAAATATTAGGTAAAATGCCCCATGTGAAAATAAAGTACTTATTAACCTGGGTGTTTTTTTTCAAGTGTTTAACTGTACTGTTATAGTACACTAGCTGGGCTATATACAAATGAAAAGTAAATTGTTTGCTGTGTTTCTCCTCTGAACTGTCCAATAGTCTATTTGAAAAGTGTTTTTTTAATCCATGGCATCCTAAGGGTTAAATTTTGATTCCTCCATCTGTCAAATGTTTTATGTTTGTCCATTTGAGCCTTTTATTTCCCCCCCCCACCCCCTGTCTTTTTGTCTTGTCTACAGGCTGTGAGTAATGGTTTTAATGTTTCCTCCCCCTTCTCTTCTCTCATTGTCTCTCTATCTATCGCGTAACAGCAGTCGAGGCGGTAATATTGTTAATTAACAGCCTCTGAGATAGAACACAGCCCGTGTATTACCGCCGAGTAATCGAGATGGAAAGAGAAGAAAGACAGATAAAAGAAAGGAGACAGAGAGGGCTGTTAATGTTAGCAATTAAACTGTAAATGGCCTGTGCGTATATAGTGACTTTTAACCTTAGCAAGGTTCTAAAACACACTTTATACACACACGCACATGCACACACACACACACACACACACACAACCCTGTCATGGTGAGCAGCCCAGGGTTCAGTGTCTCCCTAAGGCATTTAAGCATGTAGAGGTGCTGGGGATAGAATGGATAACCCTTTCTACTATTTGAGCCACAGCAATCCGATCCCTAATTGTATATTGTTCTTCTCTCTTTCTATATTACTGTATACATATGCTGCATTAACCTGTTCTTTAAAATGCCATTTATTTGAAAAAACTCGCTTTCTGGGCCACAGAGAATGATTAACACTGTTTGTCCCAGTCTGAGTTTGCAAAAACATATTGTCTATTTCCCAAGGAGTATGGTAAGTGCTACCCAGTTATAAGTTATTTAATTGTCATTCACTGTCAAATACACTTCTGAAGTGAAGTCCGTCCCACACCCTTTTTTCTGTTAAAACCCGTAGAACCACACACAGATGACGATTTCAAAGCCACCCATGGAAAAGCACCAATACCCACATTTCACAGTAAACATAACCTGAAATGTGGGAAAAAAGCATACTGGATTTTGTCTAGGTTGTTTTGGTCCCCACCAGTACAGAAACAAAAGAATACACACAAAGACTGACAGAGTTATCAATCATGGTCATGATCAGACTGATTCAGACCTCACACTGGGCTCCAAGATGTCTTCTGATCGTCAGCTGGTTATGAGAGCAGCATTACAAAGAGAGATAAGACACTCTACACTTACTGAAAGTGACGTAACTGCAGGTTGTTATGAGGCTGTATTTACAGAAAATGCTTTATTGCTTTATCAAAGATTTAATCCACCTGACTGTTATTCATTATAGGTGAGGCGATCCATCATGTTGTCCAAGCATGCATGCATTAAGCCTCAATTATTATGTTTAAACATTTTGCACTTTGTCACAAATGTTGTCAAAATGAAAGACAAACATCTGTGCAACATAATCACCCCCTTCTTCAATTTACTGCCCTGGTCAACCAAAGTGTGTGTTACCCTGGCCTAGTTGCCACAGCTGGAACCAATCTCTCCTCTGCCAACGATGCGCACTGTAAAGTATGCCGTCAGTTTGCCTTGTGCGCATGTGTGTACACATTCCGCAACCAGCTGACCACATCAGTGCCAAGGCTTCCTGGCAGCATGCACAGGGTCCTCCAGCTGTTGCTTCATTGAACAAGTCAACTCAATTTCAAACACAGTTCTATCTGTCAAACAGCTTGACAGGAAATTATCTTCACCATTCAGCCTAATAAAGAAACACCGTCAGTGAAGTAGAAAGGATATCCAGAACCCTGAAAGCATGCAGGACAACACTCCCTCTTTTTGTTTTTTTCCTAATCAGTCATCCGTTGTGACTGTGGGGCATGTTATGAACACCTGCCATCCCCATGATGACAGAGTGCACAGCAGGAAGCTGCAATTGCTCATTTATCAAATCTGTTGAATCCACTTCACTCTTGAAGAAGGCCGATACATTAATGACTAACTTAAAAGCAGGTGCAGCTCATGTAAAAGACAAACTGGGTTGTTCCTTCAAAACAAAGCATGCAACTGTGAAAACTATGGGGCCTGTTATGCTCATTTTCTGCTCCATATTTTTATTATGCGTAATTCACAGTTTAAAATTATTCTTCTTATATTGTGGAGCTCCTCAGTTCATCATCTGACTGAAATAAGTCAGTTTAGCGTCAGCTTTCTTCTAATTGGCTACCTCTCTCAATCAGAAGGTCTGAACAACAGGAGGGTGGGAGTTCTCCGTTTGCAGCCAGATCATTAGCTCCTCTGCGTGACATCATAGCACACCCAAAAGGGGAAAAACTAACAATAACAGTAACAGTAACATTGGCTAAAGGGGAAGTGTGCCGCATGTGAATAATATACATAATATAATAGGACTTATACGTATACATAGCATCCTCTGTTTACTAAAAACTACAGTTTTTCCATCATTACTGTGTAACTTTCTACAGTAGTATACCATCATACAGTTTCTGTTTAAAAATTTACATCCTCCTGTACTTTTTCATAGTTTATTTGTAATCCGATATTTCTCTGTAAACATTTTTTTACATAAGTTATCGCAAAAACACTTTCTACAGTATTTTAGTGCCCTTCAGTGCACTCTATGCTATACCTCCCAAAATGTATAGTTAAATCTATATACATGACTATTTTTGTAACTATAAATCCTGGTTTGGTTGAAAATTATTTCTAAATGGTGATTCAGCAAACAACATTACTCATTTATATGGTTGCTGAATCCACTTTATAGTGGCTATAGGTCAAATAAGCAGATTAGACTGATTAGCAAATAATTATGCAACATTTTATTCTCCAAACAGATGATTGTGGTTGAAAGAATAAAATACTGGTGTAGTGATTTTATACGTTCTCTAATGCATTACATCTTATACATTGTATATACCTTTGGCTGCTCCCTTGTATTCTCCCCAAGGGGCCACCACAGCAGATTAATCCTCACTGGTAATTTGACAGAGGTTTTACATGCAAAAGGACCCTGGTTTTATTCCAGGTGGGGACGCAAGTCCCTCTCACCATGGAGGGTTGCATCAGCAAGGTCATCCGGTGTAAAACTTCTGCAAATTACCAGTTAATTCCAGATTGATACCAGATTAATTCACTGTGGCGACCCTTTTGGGAGAATACAAGGGAACAGCCAAAGGTACATCATGCCAAAAACAATTTTTAAGCATGACCTGAAGTAGTTTGATAATGCTTTTATTAATAAATGACCTCCATGCTTTCATTTTTGAACTTTTAGTTGAATAAATAGAAGTAATTGAATTTGGTAAATTGTGGGTAGCGAATCATGAACCAGATGGCTCTAATACACCAATAAATGCCAGTCATCCAGTAAAATGTCCTCCCTTTTACCGCCTCAGCAGTAAACCTCATTAGGACATGGAGCTCGTTAGGCCGTGTTCATCATTAATAAGAAATACTGTGTTGCCATAGGAGACGTGGAGTTAGGCTTAGCGTGCATGTGTTACACTGTGATATCCTGACAGTTCCATTAGCACCATATATGGATGCTGTAGAGCCAGACTAAGACAGGATTGATGGGTCTGAGATGTGTAGGTGTGTGGGTGTGTGCATATGCGTAGGCCTGTTTGTCAAAGTGATGGGCCCAGTAGTGTCACTGGTTGGTGAACTATGAGGTTCAGACAGAGAAAAAGAAAAAGCCGAACTGCTCATAAAAATTTCAAGCGATCCCACCTACAGACTCTGTGACAGAAGGCCAGATTTATGGAGAGTGAAAAAGGGGTGGTAGAGCTCAAAATAGAGGGTGAGAAAGCTGTGGAGAGAGAGAGAAGAGGTGAGGTAGACAGGGAGAGTGTGAGAATACTTTAAAGGGGGGGAGAGAAGGAATAGCAGGGAGGCATTCTGACAGAAAGCATGGCAACAGTAGTGGTGGATGAAACATGGAGAGACACTAGAGCTTCCCATTACAAATCTCTGTGGTCAAATGAGTCATAGTTGGATTCTTGACAAAGACTAATAACTATTTGTGTGTTTTACAAAGTTTAAACTCAGAAACACAAACCGATATGTGGTGAGCTGCACTGAAGAAATTTGAAGGGAAAATGCATCATGAGTAGTTCTATTTTGAACTTGCTCTTGTAACTTAATATTTGTACTTAGAAAGGAAATATTGAAAATTGTATTCTACAATCATTATCTGATGCAATTGCTCTTCATTTTACAACTGATTTCACAGCTAATATCTTATTATTTTTATTATTTGACATCATGTAAGTGGCTTGATGTTTTACAGTCCTTTGTTGAAGAATGTTTTGTGTGTTAATATAATATGATTATTTTACAGATTAATTGAGCATGGTGAATACATTAAGCTGTTCAATTCAACATCTATCTCAGCCACAGCACTAAAATTCTGTAGTCATGATGATGTAGCGCTGTGTATCATGGCCAAACATCTCCGTCTTGTCTTTTTTTATTGTTCTAGAAGTCTTGTGGTTTGTTCGGATGACACTTTGCAAACCTAAGGTGTGATTTCATGTTTTTTTTAGAGAGAAGAGGCTTTCTTGTGGCAGCCCTTCCACACAAGCCATACTTGTAATCTGACTGTACTGTCATGAAATTTAACATGCTAACCAAGGCTTGTAGAGTCTAAGATGTCGCTCTTGAATGTTTTCATTTTGAGCGTTGCTTGGGCTAACCTTGGGGTGAATTTGCTGGGATGCCCACTTCTGAGAAGATTGTAGCATTGTGTTAACACGCACCTGAATTCTCCAGAACATTAAACTGTCCAAACATCTGCTTTATAGAGGTGGTCACGCTGGCTGATGATCATTTAATCAAATGCACTTCATTAGTAGCAGCCAGCTGCTGCTTACCTTCTTAAGTCTTATGGAAGCAGTAAGCGTGTACTTAGTTTTGCACAGAACTACATAGAGTCCTGTTAAAATTTCTTTTTTGCATGACTATACCTTTTCACATTTTTAAAATCAAACTTTATTAAACATTAGAGGAAATTGTTGCTTTTGTTTGCCTCATCTTACCATAGTAAAATCTTACATATACAGCTTTCATTAGTACAGCCTGTATCAAATGTTGTAGGACAGTAATTATACATTGAAAGTATGCTGTTTTATTCAAACTAAAGATGATAATTATTTGGTAAAGGGTGTTACTTCACAGCAACAGAATGGAAGCTGAGTGGGGATGAAATGCTAAAATTGTCTTGAGAGAGTGTATTTATTGAGAAAATAATTGAGCAATCAAACTATCAGTAATTATCATTATACTACTGCTCAGCTTTGCCTTAATGAGCTTTTATCCAACATGAACTTCTTACAATTTTCAGTTTTCCGGAAAATAGAGTCTCCTCTTACGGTTTTCTTGTGCTATGAGGAAAATGGGTATATTTTGGTGTTTACTATGTCTTGTCTTCTTGTGGCCTAACAGTTTACATGTTTGCCTTACAAACAAAAGGTCCCTGGTTCAATTCTAGGTTAGGACACAAGTCCCTCTCACCACAGAAGGTTGTGTCAGGCATAAAATCAAATCATCAATGTGCATAAATCCCCTGGGGAGAATACAAGGGAGGAGCCAAAGGTACATTCACTGTCTCTCTGCCTTTAATTTTCCAGCTTGAGACCAAAGCTGGCAAATCAGCAGCAGCCTTGTCCTCCACTGACACACTGGACCCTCCAGACCTAAAGGTTGCGCTAAAAAGGGAACGTGAAGAACATCAGCATCTCCTAGCTGAGTCCTACGCAGCTGTGATGGACCTAACTAAACAGGTATATGAGTGAGAAAATGGTTGAGAAACAGTTCAGAAATGAAGGTCTACGAGAAAAATAGTTACTTGATTTAACTTCAGCTCTATGGCTATGTATTTAGCCCCCTGACAGACTTCACCATTGGCTCTGCTGGGTGGCCACACTTTAATCTGTGATGGCTTTGACCACCCTTGAGTCTACCCCTGCTTCTTTTTTATGGTTCTCCTCTTGCAGCAAGGATGTAAGAGAGATACAAGAAAGAAATGCAGTGATACACAGACCAATAAAATAAAAGTTTCTTATTCATTTAGGTAAATAAACATGAAAAATTATTACTAGTATCATTACTGTTGCTGACTTTAATAATTGAATATTGTCTTTGTTGTGTAATTGGTGTATTAATCAGTCTTATCTGTTATGATTTATTGTATGTTAATACAATGTTATGTTATGATAATACAATAATGCAATTTAGTTGCATTATTGTATTATCTGGACAGCAATACACAACATAGCTGCATAAGAGTGCGTGTATGTTAAATAAAACAGAGCTGCCTCTTTTTGTGTTTCTCCTTTAACTTACCCACGGACCAATCAGCTCCAGATCGGAGAGAGGAACTGGGGCAGAGAGAAGCTGGAGCTGCTGGAGAGGTTCAGCCAGGAGAGAGCTCAGTGGGAGCAGAGAATGAGAGAGGCCACTGCACAGCAGGGGAAGGTATGACGGGTGGGCTTGTGTTAGGGAGAGAAATGTCAAAGCTTATCTTTTGATGATAGAATCCAAAAGGATGAAGCTGTAGGTCTGCGATAAGGAGGCCAACGAAGATATATCACGTCGTTGGGTCAAATATGTATCCTGCTATATTTTAGCTTGTTCACTCAGACTTGCTTCTCTGTTTTTCTTGCAATCACTGCAACAGATTAAATGACTTGTCAGCACCATTTTCAATCTGTTCTTTGCTAGTGCAAAAGTCCACGTGTTCATTCTGAGCAGGTCACATTTACTGCTGATGTTGTAGACTACGAAAACTGCCATCTTTGGTGTGTTTTTTTTTTTTTTTTTTTTTTAC
>VUQH01036162.1:0-25708 GCA_015106775.1 Etroplus canarensis | reverse complement strand
ACCCTCCCTTTTTTGTTTTTTTTTTTTTTTTTTTTTTTTTTACCTCAGGCAAGTTTTGTTGATTCTGTCTTCATCCACACAGCTGTTATTGCCATGATGTGAGTAAGGAGAACCCTTACTGGTGTAATTGCTATACTGTGGTTGAGCTGAGCTCACCGGGAAAACATAGTCATATCTGCTCATTATACACCAGTGCAATCACTGCCAAGCTCCTGCAATGTCTGGTAGGGATGAGGAGGGATTGCATCAGTGATCATTAAAGGGCTTTTCCTCAAATGCGCAGACAGAAATAAAAAACCCAGACACCATCATCTGTCTGCTGATCTTGCTTTTTTTCAGTCTACTGTGTCCACCCTTTCTCAACCTCTTTTCTTTCCAATATTCCATTATTCCTCCTTCTTCTCCCTCCTCTACACTGAGTGATCCTATCAAATTCACTTTATTTACTATATCCTGCAATGGGAACTTGGCAGGGGACACAGCTTGTCATTATTCTGAAAATTCACTATGCTCCCTTCCTTTGTCTGAATCTCTTCAGTGTGTACGTGTGTGTGAGTGTGTCTGTGTCACACTCTGTCACCCACAAACCTCATATACTTGTATTACACTGTTGGAGCTTTCAAAGATTTCTGTTATTTGATTACAGTGCCCCCGTCAGGCCAGACTGTATAAAGCTTACAAGTCTTTCTGAGTGCGAGACCAGAGTTAGGGCCTTTCAGAATTACAAGAAAGATTATTTCTCTTACAAATATATTATATGGTTTATTTCAGAAAACTGTATTTAAATGAGAAGCAACACCTTATCTACAATTAATATATTTGAGATTCACTGAATTCCTAAACCACATATTTAGCTTTCTGTCTACATCCAAACAGCCTTGTTTCCAGCTCAGTGGGTTGCAGGTAAAAGTGAAAATCCATCAGTACATCTGTACAACACATTATCTACAGAAGTTGCCTCCCTTCTCCCACTGTCTCTCATTCTGTGTCTTTCCTCTGTGGAGAATTGGCTCCTGAGTGCAAGATCACCTCTCAAGTGTGAAACACACTGACTCAGCATTACTGCCTGTGTGCGTGTGTGTGTGTGTGTGTGTGTGTGTGTGTGTGTGTGTGTGTGTGTGTTCGCACACAGTCTACTACGTATTATGCCAGACAAAGTCTCCAACTCCTCTTGTCAGAATAACCTATTGATGTCTTGCAAGGTGTGGAAAAAATGTAGAAATAAAGAATTCTGCAGGATCAATTTGTGCAAATGATCCAGGTTATTTAAATGCTAATAAATATATTTTTAAAAAAGAAGATCCAGTGAGTTCCTTTTCACTGACAGAATGGGTCTCCTTTGTTCTCACAGTTGAAGCCACCAAGTGGTGAATCCTCTACGGACACAGTTGTTGCTAATGGAACAAGATCACCAAGGTAACAATAATAAATCAAACTCAGTTTTAGTGAGTTTATTACAGTTACATCATGACGCTTTATTAAAAAAAAAAGTGTCCCTGTGTTATCTTGAGAGTAGAGCATAACCTCTCCTTTTTCAATTGATTTATGACAAGGATCAAATCCACATTAGAGGTGGAAGGCTCAGAGGTCAATGGAACAGCTGATCAGGAGGAGAAAATACAGCTTGGAGCCCCACCTCTTTACATCCACCCAGAGCTGGGCGACACCACCAGGAAGAATTGGACCTACCTGACCAATGAGGTTAATACCTTATGTTTATATACATTTACCAGATTAAAAAGTGCAGTTGATGCACTGTATAGTATATTGTTAATTGTTGTACATCTTTCTTTCAACATATAAATTTGATGTAATTTTGACAGGCTATGTATTGAACTATTGTCTTTTTTTCCAGACCCCAAAGATTGCTGACACCTGTAAAACTTGGGATGGCTCCTGCAGCAGTCTAGTAGGATCACAACTGGGCCTGGAGCCTGCACAGAGGAGCTACACTGCTCCAGACCGCACTGGCATCCGAATCTATTACAGCCCTCCTGCTGTGAGACGGATGGAACACTGGAGAAGGAACCAGGAGAATGAAGAGTCACAGCACACTCAGAATGGGAGCTCCTCACTTGAACTCAATGGCTCAGATGCTGGCATAGGTGCCCTGGAAACCCTGGATGTTCATCACCAACCTGCATCTTCCTTTTCTTCCTCTTATGAGCAGTGGCTGAGCTCTTTGTCCAAGCAGCACAGGGAGCTCCTAGAGAGCAGAAGCAGCTGCATTGCTAGATCTATGCCCAGTGTCATCAGTAACAATGTTAGTGGTTCAGCTAACAACGTGGTTGATGGAATGACGCCATCTTCTGCTTATCACACCCTGGAGATTGGAGAGATTTCAGCCAACTTAAGTGATGACATGAAGGAAATGACCAACTGTGTCCGCCAAGCCATTCGCTCTTCATCTTTAGAGAGAAAATCTGGCAAGGAACCTGGGAGTCAGGTAATGGTTTTTGTTATCCTTCTTGTTATCCTTCTCAAAACACATCAAACAAACATTGTCCATCACATGGCATTCTCTGCACAGGCAACTGCTGTAGCCACCAGGTCCACACAGACTGCAGCCCAATACGTCAGCATCGGGCTTCAAACTGAAAACCTTCCCAGCAGCAGGGGTACAGGGTTACATTCCAAAGCCTGGTCTCCTCGTCCCTCATCAACAACCACCTCCTCGTTGGCATCAGCAAGAACTCGGCAGATATCCACATCACTCGATAAAGTTCACACCCGCATCGAAAGGCCATGCTGTTCGCCCAAGTATGGCTCACCAAAACTACAACGAAGGGTGTCTTCTGGTAAATGTCTTTATTTTTAACCTGTTTTATGATTATTAATGTAGAACTTTTTTAAAGTGTGAGATCACTAATCATACTGTTTTTAGGCTCCACCTCCAGACTGGATGGAACTTCCTCTTCTAGGGACCGCAGCCTGTGGAGCCTCCAGCAGAGACCCATCAGTGGCGGGGGAGGCTCGGCCTGGGCTCGCTCCACTACCACCCGGGACAGCCCTGTCCTGAGTGGCCTCACTGATGGCCTCTCCAGCCTCTTCAGTGTGGTGGAACACACTGGGAGCACAGAGTCACTCTGGCGGAGTGACGTAGGTAAGACACTCTGCAAACCTCCTACATATGTAGCTTTTAAAATTATTGCAACCAGGACTCAGTTAGTCCTATCATACCCATTTTTGATCTTACTGTGCATTAGGAGCCAGCCAGACGACCAGCCCAGCTCGGCAGCCTCCTGCTGCAGGAAAGCCCTCTGGGGCAGCGGTGTGTGGATCTGACCCCAGCTCTCAGCGGTATGGAGGCCTGGTCCAGGAATTCTTCAGGAATGTCTGCAGCAGCCGTGGCCCAGGAGGAGCCACCCTGCCTGGAGAGAGAGCTCAACGGGATTCTCTTGGCAGCCTCGGTGGTTTGGGTGTCCTGGGGGGCTTTGGCAGCGTTGATGAGCCCAAGCCAGAGTGCATGTCGGTCACTGTTGGGGGCCTTGGCGCGCTAGCAGGGTTGGGTGGAACCAATGATAACGTGACCAAGATTGTTAATAAGAGGTTTATGAGACAGACGGCCGGGGAGGAGATGGTCAATATCTTGGGAGGAAGCAAGGAAACAATAAGCACCACTGCTGCTGGATCTGGGACAGAGGTGAGACCCATGGAACTTACATTGGTATTGCTTGTTTTAGACTATTAACAGCAGATCACCCCACAAAATTTTTAAGTATTCTTAAAATTTTTCCATCCTTAATTGGTTTTCTAGCAACCTGCTATCTGTAGAAAGCTTAACTTGCACTGGTACCTTTGACTGCTCACTTGTAGTCTCCCCAAGGGGTTGCCACAGCGATTAATCTGCATTGGTAATTTAAAGTTGAATAAAAAGAGAATAAAGATGAATGTGTGAACCTTGACACTATGGGGGAGACCATATGACCTTGAAATGTAAACTTAATTAAACATATCATAGGAAAAACATTCAAACCTCCATATTTGGTTAAATAAGACGTATTTCCATTTCCCAGGACTCAGTCTGTGACTGCGCTGCCCAGTCTGCCTGCTTTGCTCGACCATCAAGAGCAGCCACTCGTCACTGCAAGCACCGTCCACAAGAGTCTTTGGTGACCACAGAGGAGAAGGCGGACACCTGCAACGAGTGACAGCACGTCTACTGCCACATGCAAAGACGCACATACAAAGCAAAAAGTGATTCTTCAGACACTACTGCCATGAAAACACTCATACCCGACATGTCACTAACTATAAACACACACCCTTACAACTTGCCATACAGGCCCACTGCCAAACGTAACACATACACTGATAGCACACTGCAAAGACTGCTCCACAAACCTACTGCCACATGCACACATAAACCGCACCCAAAGTCAGGCAATACATCATTCATCTTGGAACTGTACTAATCTAATGCCAGGGAGACTAAAATTACAACCCAGATCCAAACATTACAAAAGTACCAGCAGAACAGGAAAGAGAAACTTACACATGTAACAAGACTAATTATGAACTGAAGAGACTCCAAAAAATAAAATGAAGATGTCATGACTGGATCTACTAAACACTCCATCAAATATGCACAATAACTGGTACTACAGCAGAACAGAAGATCCAACTTAATGATGTCATCTTGGCACCATGCTGTTGAATAAGCAGCCATTAGGATATAAAGTAAAAGTAAAAAGAATATTCAATAAAAGTGCATATGTTACTTTGAGAGCTATATAACCACAGAGAAGACATCCTTCACAGGTAACTCAAAAACCAGTCTCTGAGATGCAAGCTGGTTGATAGCTCTGATGATTCCTCCAGAGATGGTATCTGCCGAGATGGTTCCTCACTGAACCTTGTCATAAACACACATGCTGTGCTGGGAAGTGATGCCGCTTAGATTGATTAGCACAGTAATATCCTAGCGAGTGTCTCCAAGATGAATCTAAAAATGCCACTGCTTGATTACACATCTACTTTAATCGAGGATTCATTTACAGTGTTTGATTCGCAAAATGAAGATTTTAAGACTGTTGGGCTATGCATCTCAGCATGACCACAGTTGGACTCAAATAACGTTTGGACTCATCTCTTTAAACCAGACAATAAAACTGATCTCAGAGAGGACCTCCTACCATTCTTGTTTATTAGCAAACCTAAACATTGAAAATCTCTTCAGGCTTGCCTGTGATTCCAGAAGGACTTTGGCCACAAATACGGGGACATTTTGTGACATTGTAGACACGATTTAAATCTTGTAAATGTAAGAAAGTCTCAAGTTATCCTCCAGAGTCTGCCTGGGAAATTGTCATTTTGGTTAAAGTCTTTTTGAGCAGGCAGAAAGTGCTTGTTTCATATTTTTGAAATGTACCTTCACTGATGTCAAAATTAAGTGACGATCTATTGAAGACATGTTATATATTCCTACAGCACACTTTCCAGAAACATTTACACTAATTGGGGACCATTCCTGACCGATTGCAAAGGCTAACTCTAAGCATGGACAAAGATGTGCTAATTATAAATTACTTTTTAAACCAATCTTCAGGGCTCCCAAGCCACATGACAGCAGCAAAACCATCATATAAAATGGTTTCTATTTGCTTATTAAGGGCAGTTCATCTATACTAATGTTTGGATTTTGAAATCTGATTTACACAGTTTGATAAG
This sequence comes from Etroplus canarensis, assembly GCA_015106775.1. Classification (NCBI taxonomy): domain Eukaryota; kingdom Metazoa; phylum Chordata; class Actinopteri; order Cichliformes; family Cichlidae; genus Etroplus; species Etroplus canarensis. Next base: position 20,038 of record VUQH01036162.1, on the reverse strand, counting down.
TTTAAAAAAAACATGATAATGAACAATCATGCACTGCAGAACTAAAGAATCAGTGATACAGTGTAGCTGAAGTCAAACTGCTAACACTCTTATGTCCATTCCTTTTAGAGAAGATTTTGAGAGTTTGAGTTTATCCCAGATGTGTGTGGATGTGTATGATTTGTAAGTGCATTTGATTATTTATGTCAGCTTCTTGGTGCATCAGTTCATAATTTCATTGTTTTAAAATACTCACTTTTAACTTCCTTCACTCTCTCATATACATTTGCGTTGTGTTTTGGCACTACACTGATGATACAATGTAGAAAACGTATACATATTTTGAAAATGTAGCATAAACGTAATCTTTGTAAACAACAGACTAGGAGTTGTGACTTTCTATCAGCTGTCGGAGGAGTTTAAGCACTTAAATTTTTATTTATGTCAAGAAATAATTTCAAGGAATTCTTAATTTACTTAATTTGATACGTTCAGTTTTTTGGGTGAAGTTGACTAAATTAAAAATATATTGTTTTTCCTTAATGACAGTGAGTTAAAATAATAGGATGGATGCACACCCACAAGAAATAAAATGGAATAAAGTAAAAGATTTAAAAATTTACTTAAAGATTGACACAAATGCAAAGATACAGGGAGTCTTATTACTGGATTGCATTATAGAAAATGATGTAAATTTTAAAAAAATCATATTCGGGAGGGTTTTTATAGTATTTGGTTGTTTTGTTTGCCATGTCATTCTCTTTCCAATCAATCAACTGATATTCAAAGTGCCTGTAAGATCACCTAATAAGTCAGCTCACACCAAAACTGGACTCCATAAAAAAGGAACTTCAAGCCCAGCAGGCCTTTTTTTAATGAGTAAGGTTGTTTTTAATGCACATAATTACAATCAGGCAGTACTAAGACTACAAAAAAGTACTGTAATGCACAGTGGTAGGGGACTAAATGGTTAACCAGTGTAAAAGGATATAGTAAATACACAACTTTTGTATCTCTACATGGAAATTAAATTATTTTTGTTTGGGTTTTTTTATTTTATGGATGTTTTGCTGACGTGTTAGCCCATTTCTGTTCTTTCTATTTATCATCATGGTGCTACTGTAAAGTCTACTGTGGGCTTGCTGCCCTTTGGCAAGGCAGTCCACCCATCTTTCTATCATGTCTATTTCACTTTCTGTATGAGTAGCAGTCCAGGTTTCTTGGCTTCTAATGACTCAGCAGTTTAAAATAGGGCATTACAGTAACAGTGCATGTATTTAAATAACACACTGAAGAAAACCCACACTTTAAAAGCTGCTGTCTGTCTCCACTCCAACCCTCACAACTGGTACAAAACAAACAGCACAAAAGCAGGCAGTGCTTCAAAAGCTACAGACCCGGTTACCACAAGACTAGACTGACTGATTTTTTTTTTAAACCATAACATTATACAACATGTAGCATTAGCCAAACAGTCTGATTGGATAAACCACAGACAACCAATAACCCCATGCAACCAAATGCCCTGAAAAAGTACAGCCTAATTACATTCCATGGCATTTCCATAATTTAAAACTTTTTAATAAAGATGCGCTAATAGTTACTAAAGTCTGGGCCATTACCAGAGTTTAGTGTAAACATTTGGCCAATAGCTGATGATGAATCTTTATATAAAAGTACTGAAAACTGAACTCTTTTAGTTCTTTAGCTCTTTATTTCAATGTGTTTGAACATTAAGCCAGCAAAAATTGGTGTAACCAAGATAAATGTCAGCCACTGTAATCATTATTTTATCTTATTTGCACCAGTGCTTGGCTGATGTATGAGTGAATCCCGACTTTTTAGTTATTTTACTTCTACAAACCACATCTAGGAAATTAACTCTATCCAAAAAACAAAAGCAAAGGGCATAAGACCTAAAAAGGAAAACACTTTTGCTGTAAGTACAAAGTTCAAAACCATGATGTATAACGTATAGATTGGTGAAACATAAAAAATTAGATGCTTCCAACTACTAATGCCAGCACAATGAAGTTAGTATAACTGGTCACCGAAACATTTTACCACAGGCGTGCATCTTTTTCCAGCCAAGAGGTTAAATATAGTTAAGATTGGTACTGACACACTAGTGACTTCAGTTAGAACACAAATAACACCATGATTGGTGATGAGCTAGCTAACATGTTATCCACACTGATAGCAGTTCGGGCAAATTAGTAATGACATGTTGAGGACCAAAATAAATCTATTATTTTTCCATCCAATGTTCTCCAAACATCTTTGTTAAAAATCTTTGTATCCATCCAGAAGCGAAAAGCTCTTATACTTGAGTCCGACTTGCCCTGTCTGAAATGGCCACAAACCAGTGATGATGCAGTCATTCCACAGTTTCCTCCACTAAAAACTAGTATGAATAATCTCAAACCACAAAGGATCTGTTGTCATGCACACTGATCCTGGATCAGTTCTTAAAACCTTTCCACTGTATTTCAGCTTCCAACACATAAAAGCTGAAACTGCGAAGGATGACAAAAGCAAGTCGAAGAATTTTACAATTTTTGTTTTTAAACTGGAAGAAACCCAACTGATCTGGATAAGCGGAAGATAATGAATGAATGAATGAAACCCAACTACAAAATAAAGGCACAAACCTGAAACAAATGTAAAAAAACAGAGTCCTTAGTAGTGTACTGATTCAGGCATTCTGATCATTCACAATTTGTGTAGAGAAATTACACTCAAACATTCATAGAAGTTTCAATTCAGAAGCTCCTGATTACATTCATTAAACAAAATTTCTAGATCCAAAGTTTACCTGAATCTGTTCTACCTCTTACACATGTCATTAAACAACACAGAACATGTTTCTTTGACAGAAACTTGATTAGTCATTGGATGTTTTAGATACCTGTGTACCGGGGCCTTATAGTCCCATTGTTTTTTACACTCACTGTCCACAAGAAGGTAACTTTAGTGCCTTTCCTCAACAAAGATGTCTTGGTTCAGTTAAGGCTTATTTTTCTGCAAATGTTTGGCTCCACCTAACTACATTCTGTGTGATGATGCCACATTAGTTACATCTGGAATTCAGGTTGAATGTCTTAATTTGTCATCTTGCATTAGGAGCAGAATGAATTGTGCATTCATCTTGAGCAGTTTTTCAACTACATGCATTGCAAGCCAATCTCAGTGTCAAGATCAAATGTTCAGCCTTAAGGTATGTTCACACCGAACACAATTCGCGCAGCGAATTCGCCCCTATTCGCGTTTCCAAGAGTGTGTTCATAAACCACACGCGAATTCGCGTTTGGGAGGAGCTACCACCAACCTATCGGCCTCATTGCTACATTATGGAAGACATGGATTATGTTGAGAGAGTAGCTTGGATCTATTTGTTTTGGAGAGCTCTACAAAGGCGCTGGCAAGCATGTCGCCGTGTCTGGGTTCACGATACAATTCAGAGACGCTCCCAGTACGATGAGTTTCACCATCTACTCCAGGAGCTGCATCTGGATGACGGCCGCTTTCAGCGGTACTTCCATCTCTCTGTGGCCCAGTTTGTCGACTTGCTGTCCCCACATTGGTCCGCGGATTACGCGACAGGACACCAATTACAGGCGCTCTATTCCAGGACTCCACCCACTGATCACATCATCAACACGTCACTACCAAAGCCGAGTTCCTGATTGGGTGACGCGACGCGAATATTCACCAAAGTTCAGATTTTTCAACTCTGGAAAATTCGAGCCGCGCGGCATCATTTTCACCGCGCGGCCAATTCTCGCCGCGCCACCCACGCCGCACCGCCTGAAACGCGCCGGCCACTCAAATCGCGCCACAGGACCTTTCGCCGCATATTTACGTTGACTTAACTTTGAAACCGGCTGCCCCCGCCACACGAATCGTGTTCGGTGTGAATGTACCTTTAGAAGTCATTTTTGTGTGCAGATCTACAGATGAATGATAATATGGACCAATTTTAAACTTTACCTTGATGTTTTTGTGCTGATATTGCCCATTCAAGCACAGTAATATGATAGAGAACACGAAGAGTCCAGCACATGTTTGAACATGCAGATACCATTGTCACAATCACTGCATTTATCTAACACTGGGGGATGGAAGAGAACACGAAAAAGGTTTTATGTTTATCATTAAAATGCACACAAGGTAATTGGTTTGTATAACTTCAAACATAATAAAAATAATAATAACATTGTATTTTCATATTTTTGCTACTATATTTGATTTTTATCAGAATAAACACAAGATATGGGATATCAGAGCCAGAAATGGATATAACCTGACATTTACTGCAAACTTACATTTTCTATTTGAGGGACAGTTCACTGCAAAATAAAATGAACAGATAAAGTTGGAAAAATTCACCATAAATGTCTCTTTCCAGACATCATGATCTGGGTATTCGAAACAAAAATAATAATTAGTGTAAGGAGTTTTATGTCGTGTAGGGAACCATTTCCTGTGTTTCCACCGGCCAACGGAAACCATGACTTGAATTTGATTTTGAGGTAAACTGTCCCTTTAATCAAATCAGTGTCTCCAGTTTCTCTGACTCATGTCATTGGTCAGTTGTCTCTGCCTCTCCAGCCTTTTAACCTGCCTGTCAGGTGTTACTTATGCTCCTCCCCCTCAGGTTATACCTACTAGGCATTTCAGCCAGTAAAGAACAGTTTTGCAGGTCACACATCACCAGCCATTGACAGCTGACTTCTTACAGGTTGCACAGCAAACCATGAGTCTTATTGTTCCCACTGTGTCTGTAAGCCTGTCAAAGGAGCGTGATTTTTTTTCCAGCTTTTTAATGTGTTTCCATTCCATTCATATGATCATTACATGCTGGGAATATGTACATGAATTCTTAGCTGTTCATAATGTTGGCTTAACTATTACCTAGAGGTCGCCTGTATATTCGCTTTATATAACCTATATTCTTGACTTTTTTAATAACGCTTGACTCTTGAATAAAAGGGGAATGCTATGAAAGCAAAATAAAAATGAGTACACAGTAGGAAAACATGTCCCTTGTAATTGCAACTTGAAAAGAAATGAAAGTTGTGTACTCTGTCCTTGTTTTTATTTTATATTAATTTTTTTGAGGAAAGCTGAATATCAACAGCTGATCTGACCCAGGTCACTGTGGAAGTATGTAGCTCTCTCCCTTTACAGACCACACTTGAGCATTTCTTCTGTACATAGAAGCATTGTGAAGCTGATGCAGAAAAAAGACGGCAGCAAACATTAAGCGGAAGATGAGAAAATTTGATCCAAGTTAATTTTTAAAGGGGTTGGGGATTTTTGTTTTTCCAACCAATGTAGCTTGTAAAACAAGAGATAAAACTGCCTCCTGTTTGTCACAGAATTCACAAATAAATGTTTGTTGAATTTTAATGCATTCGTCCCCTTGTCATGTGTGCATATTGAATTTGGAAAAAATGATGTCGTCCTTTTCCTTTCTCCTTTTTTGTCTTCTGCAGTATTTTGTAGTGAAGCAAGATAGAAAGAGTCTTCATGTCCTCATCTAATTTTTTACAATGACAGTCTGCTCTTCCACCTCAATTTGGCTCAGTTTAGGCAAGTGAAACTACTGTTAATGTCAGATCATGGTTATATTGACCTTTCTGAAAACACGTTGCATGTCAGTGGGGTTTCTCGAGATATACAGTATTGTGCAGCAGTCTTGAGCCAGCCCTAATTTTGTTACATTTTGCTTTCAAGGAGTCAGATTTTCTTATAATTTTTAAAATGGTCTTAAACAATAGTTCTCCAGACTTTTTGAAGAGCTTTCAAAGTTTTTCTTTGGACACTGGCTGATTTTTCACTCATTTTCAGTTTCAGAGGATTTTTTTTTGTTTGGTAAGCCACTTAACACTGACCTATGAATCATTCAAGCACCTAAAAGGCACCTATTACAAGGGATAAACCACTGTTGTATCTACATATAACAGACAGCTTAGAGATGATGGATATATTGGAAAAAGGATAAAGATGGAGCTGCCAGGTAGGAATGGATGTAGTAAAGGAGAACATGAAGAGGGTTGGTGTGACAGAAGGGGATGCAAGGGATAGGGTGAGATGGAGGCAGATGATCCACTGTGGTGAGCAGCTGAAAAAAGAAGAAATTGTATGTTTAGACACTTTGTTAGTAACAGATGCAAATGCATAAACATATATTGAAACTACAGGGAAAAAATGCCAAAGATAACACAGTTTGACAGGCATAAAATTGTATTTTTGCACAAACAAGGTGATTCCCAAAGAGCTATTAGTCAAAAACTTTTTATATCTCAGCATGGTGTGCAGTGTGTCTTTAAAACATTTGAGGAAACTGAACAAAAAAGTCTAAAACTGTCTACAGCAGAGGAACAGTATCTAAAATTCATGTCCTTAAGAAATGGGGGAAAATTCAGCAAAGACCTGACACAGGACCAAAGAGATGCATCTGGCTCTTCAGTTGATCCATCTGCTGTTCACTGAAGTCTAATCAGGAATCATCCCAGTGAATGTGACTGTCAAGAAGCCATTCTTAAGGAAGGGAAATAGGCAGAAAAGGCTGAAGTATCCCAAATTACACATGAACTGTACTGGAAATCAGTGGCACCAGGTCTTACGGAGTTACAAATCCAAATTTGAAATTTTTAGTTCAAATCGTAGTCATGCAAGGAGGAGGTCAGGAGAGAGGTTTACAGCCATCTGTGAAACAAGGTGGAGGCTCTGTCATTGTTTGGGGCCACAGTTCAGCCAATGAAGGCAAGAAAACACTGTCAGATTTTGACCAACCATGCAATGCCATCTGGAAAAGCATCTGATTGGCTTCATTTTTTTAGTGTGACAATGATGCTAAACACATCGACAATGTAGTAAAAGCCTAACTGGATTTTTTTTAAAAACACACAATGGAACACTATCAGTCATGGATTAGCCTCCCCAGAGCTCAGACCCCAACATTATTGAAGCAGTGTGGGATTATCTTGAAAAAAAATGGAACAAAAGGTAGCCAACATCCAAAGAAGAGTTTTTGGAAGCCTGGAGAACTATTCCTGAAGACTACTTAAAGAAATGACAAGAAGCCTACCTAAGGGAGTTCAGGCTGTGTTGAAGAATAAAGGCGGGTATACCAAATACTAATTTTTAAGCTCTTAGAATTGTATGGACTCTACGTTTGTCCTTATGTATGCTATTTCCACTTATGGTATGAATGTGTATCAATAAATCATTGCACTTATATCCCACTCTCCTAGCAAAACATAAATAGAAAGAAGCTGGGTGGCTTGAGACTTTTGCACAGTACTGCAGTAAATGTATGTACTTAGTACCTCTGAAAGTCATCTTTGTGCTTTGTTCTTGAATTCCCACTTTAGTGGTTCATTTTTATGTCAGTTATTGAATTTATACCTTCGGGCACTCCCTTTTATTCTCCCCAAGGGATCGCCACAGTGGATTAATCCCCATTGGTAATCCGGCAGAAGTTTTACCCGGATATCCTTCCTGATGCAACCCTCCAGGGTGAGAGGGATTTGTGCCCCACCTAGAATTGAACCAGGGACCTTTCACTTGTAACGTGTAAACCACTGCACTATGGGGACACATGTCAGTTATTCCATGTGCAGTACCAACTTGCATAACTCACCTACAATGGTGCTTTGTTTAATGTAAACAAACATTTTACTTGCTGATTGCAATTCTAAGAGTAAAAATAATAGAGTATTTAAAATACGCACAACAGATTTTCAAAATAAATGTTTTAAGAAATTAAATAACCAGAAAGTGTAATGTGCAACTCGACCAGCTGTCTGTCCATCTCAGATTTTTTCTTTATACATTTATACTAAGCTCTATATTATAAGCACTAGGTCTTAAGATTAGTTTTATGTACGTAGCAGGAATGATGAGCCAAATAAAGACTTGAAGATAATATTAATGAAGCTGGTTTCACAATGTTTTGTGTTCTTCTTTATAGTGAGAAAACATATGAGTTGAGAACTTCTGAGAGTATCTCGACTCAAGCACATGAAATATATTGTATTGTTATTCTTCTAAATAACACAACACCGGTTTTACTTTGGAGTTGGAGTCATCTCAAATTGCCACCCTGTCCATAAATGTCCACAAATGTGATTGGTAACATAGATGGGTTCCTCTGAAAAAAAAAATAAAATGATGTTATTGGTGTGTTTCAGTTCTTATTCTCTCTGGTGGAGAATGCAGAAGAGCTTATAAGTGTCCCAAATGATCAGGGTGGACTAGACAGATGGTGTTTTGTTCAGATTCAGCTTTTGGAAGACACACACAATATGAAAAGTAGAATTATGCAGGAAAATAATTTGGCAGCAGTTAACTTAATGTTCCCTGTAAGGCAGCAAAAACTGCAGACTAAACAACTTATATGATATAATTTTGTGTGAAGCTATAACAGTTTTATCCCTTTGTCTTAAATCCCCATATGGCTCCAAATGACAACAACACTGGCACATTTTGCAAGTCTGTTTGGTAGGAAGGAAAGAAGGAAGAGTAGAATTTGAAAGGCATCAGAAAGAAAGGAGAAAATAACTCCAAGGAATGGAAGAGAAGAATAAAAGCATTTCAACAATGTGAAGCTATGTAATCCAGCAGAGTGTTATTCTTACCGCTAATACACAGGAAAGTGAGGGAAGACTGACTCTTGGGCTTCCAACAGCCGAGCATCAAAGACAGAAGAAGATAATGAGTGGGAGTAGGGAAGAAAGAGTGTTGAGTGTTTCCCGTAGGATCTGTGAGGCTCTGCATACGTACAGTGGTGCTTTGAGTAAATCACTGCACACAAGAACAATGGTAACATGCACATTTAGCAGGTGTTACAGGTATTACAGTTTAGCATGGTCATATATTTAAAAGGACACACATCAGTTCCTCTTTGGTTTGGCTTGTACAAGACTGGATCAGCTGGAGAGAGAGAGCAAGAGTGATGCTTCACGGTGGTTAGGAGGGATTGGTAGTTACTGGTTGGGGTAGACTGGATCAGACATCATTGCTCAGTCAATCCAGCACCAACATTTTAGTTTTTCATCAGGGTTTCCCCTGACCTCCGGGGACAGTGTTGGCATATACAGTGATACTTGCATAGTGGCCAGAAAGGGTTAAAACCACTTCTGTCTTCATTCCTGGATACACACCAGTCATTTTTTCCAAGACTCAATCACTGAAAAAGGGGTAGCATTAAAAAGATTAATTTTTCTCAGATTACGCATGCCACAAATAGATTTTTTTTTTTTTTGAGTTACTGTCTGCACTCCACCACAGAAAGACTCTAATATATGAAATATACATATTCTGTGGTACCAAAATTGTGGATGTATGGGGAACATTCAGGAACCATATGAAGAAGACTTGGATTATTTTAACCAACATATGCACTACTGAGCAGCTTTAATTCAACTGAATAGAGGGCCACCTTGTTATCTGGCGTCTAATTTTTCTTGATACATCCACCTGTATCTCACTAAGTCACTTTATTACTGCTATTCCTGTGTTCCATCATTTATGATACTTTATCTGTCCTATTATACCTTTCAGTCTGTGATTTACTCCGTCATTCTCCTTCTACATCTCTTTAAATAGTAAAAACAAGCTAGAGAACAAATCCCAGGAGTTCAGGCAGACAGGAAGTGACCTCTTTATAGCAACATTTAAAAACAAAAGAACCCCTTCCTGTTTTGACTGAACATATAAGAGAAGGAATAGTGACCTAGTGTCCCTGGTAGCATAGAGGTTTGTGCATTCGCCTTACAAGAAAAAGGTACCCGGTTTGATCCCAGGTGAGGGCACAAGCCCCTCTCAACATGGAGGGTTGTGCCAGGAAGGGCATCTGGTGTAATACATTTGTCAAACTACCAATGCAGATTAATCCACAGTGGATTCCTTCATATAAGAGAAGGAATAGTGTGTGGTAGTTTTTCTTTTTTCCATTGGAAAATTAATTTTGATTAGGTCAAAATAATATAACATTTTCCAAATGACATTAATTTTTTCATTCAAGCAAATTAATTAATTCTTTTGAATGGGAATGTTATGTTCTCCTTTTACTTTCCTTTAGACTTGCACTTTCTTACACAGATGTGTATGAAGGAAGATTGGAGCCATTTCAAAAAAATAAAAATAGAAAGACTTAAGTTTTTTTTTGTATTTCGAGAATAAAGTCGAAATTTCAAGAAAAAAGTCGAAATAGTAAGTGATCACTAGCTGCTGGTGTGTGCACATCCTTGGAGGGTGAAGGTGAGTTTCGAAGGAGGATTAGGGCCATGTGTATGGTGTTATTAAAGGGAAAATCATTTTATTTCTGTGTTACATTAATTAATTTTAAATGCTGTTCTAATATCCTTAACTGCAGTTTCTCTAATATGAAACGGTGCATCATGTTAGGTCGATAGACCATCAGTAGGTAAGTAGGCTTACTGAGGTCTGCTTTATGTGGATGTTTTCTGCTTTCCATTCCATCCAGTCAGAGTAATGTTTATTGCAAATTGTCTAATACTTTGAAATGTTTATATGTACACCAAATACTTACAAGGAGGTCTATTGCGTCTCCATACCAGCACAATTTGAAGTGAAACAATTAACATATGATTGAAGTTTAAACTTCCATTACAAGTGCTGAATTTACATTTTGTAGCCTGAGAGAGGAACACAGGGTGACATAAAAGTGGAGGTAGGCGCACACAGGTGGACTATATTTTATTGCAGTAGAAGCAATCTGAAAGAGATAGGCGACTATGATGGTAGTCTATAGGATGACTTTGGAAATCAAGAACAGAAGCAAGTGAAAGCAGAGCAAGGATTAAATGGTGGAAGCTGAAGAAGGAAGTGTGTTGCATGGAATTCAAGGGGGGATTGAGACAGGCTCTGGGTGGTAGTGAAGTTACCAGGTTTCTGGAAAGTATAGCTGAAGTGATGAGGAAAACTGCCCAAAAGGTATGTGGTGTATGTTCTAGACAAAAGAAAGAAGACAAAAAGACTTAGTGGTGGAATGAGGAAATACAGGAAAGCATTCAAAGGAAGTGGTTGGGAAAGAAAAAGTGGGATAATCAGGGAGATGAACATAGTTTACCCAGTTTTTTAAGCCTGTGTTAAATGGAGTGACATGTAAAAATGGCTGTAATCCCTAAACTGTTAATTCCATAGTTTTGTTAATTCCATGAAATTAAAGTTTATCTGCATTTCAATCAAATCTCGACTGCTTTGTTTAAAAGCCACTGTGGTGGTGTACAGAGGAAAAATTACAATAATGTCATAATATTCATGGACCTGACTATATATGTGAAGGTTGTGTGAAGATCAGTGATCTCTCTGAAATCAATATCCAATTCTAAACAATATTTCTCATGTTGATTAATCAAACTGCAAAAAGAACTCAATGCGGGACCATTAATATTTCAACAGCTATAGATTTTCTTGTTTCACACCTTAGAGCTTCAGTTGATTCCATGGATTATCTTTAGAAGGCAATATAACTGAGCTAAAAATCCCTCTGCAAGAATCAGACTAAGGTTTAGTTTTAACTTTGGGGCTGTTTGACTCCCTGTTAATCACACCAGCTCAGGCTGTGGGATTAGAATAGGTGCACTGTATATTATGAAAACATCCAACTTTTTTCTTTTCTTGACTTCTGCCTTAAAACCCAAACTGTGGCTAAAGATTTAAACCTAGCAGTCAAGGGTTGGCCCAAACTAATTATTGCCTTTAAATGATGTTTGGGAGCACAGAACATCATTCTAACTGCAGAATCAGCAAGTCCTGAGGTTAACTATATAGATTCTCTATGTGTGTGTGTGTGTGTGTGTGTGTGTGTGTGTGTGTGTGTTTTCTAAGCTTATATAATACCTTCTAGGCATCCTCTAATACTGACCTATTTTTTTTCTATCCTCTGTTATCTATACGTCTTATCTAACAGCAGTCACTAAAGACCCACCTGTTCTCCCATATCCTGTATCTTGTACATCCATCTATGGAAAGGAAAGGGGATGGTAGTTAAGGTGAGGGTATGTTAGGAGGAAAGCAAGACAAAAGAAAAAATGTAAGACATATACATAAAAGCATAAAACATGACCACGTTCCTTTCATTTCAGAAAGGTATCCATTTTAGCCATTTAATGCTGTCTCATTATTTTCAGATTTCGACCTTTTGATAGTATATATTTTACACACACACACACACACACACACACGCACACACACACACAGTCTTTTAAAGAGCTAAGAATGCCTTCTTCAAGTTGAGGGTGAATGTAATAAAAATAACTATTAAAAAATGACAGAAATTGCATGCTCTAGCATAGGCCCAGAAATTATACAGCTGGAAATTCGCATACAAGGTTCACTTTAATGAAAATCAGTCTTAGATATTTACCGTCATTTGAAAAAGAAAGTTTTCACAACACTCTGTGCAGTCCTGTGAAAAATTGAGTACACTTTTACTCCTTCAATATTAAGAGGGTAAGTAGCAGCCAGGCATTGCTAATCAAATGCACTCGATTAACTGATCATAAGAACGTGTGAAAGCAGAAGTTTTGTCAGTTTGCTGGTCTGGAGCATTCAGGTGTGTGTTAACACAATGCCACAATCTTCCCAGAAAAGGAAATCCCCAGCAAATTCACCCCAAGATCAGACGGAGCAATTCTCAGAGAAATGAAAAAAATAAAAAATAAACCAGAGCTACAGCGCCTTGTAAAAGTTTTCATACCCCTTGAACTTTTCTCCATTTTGTCACATTACAACCACAAACATAAATGTATGTTATTGGACTTTTATGTGATAGGTCAACACAAAGTAGGGCACAATTGTGAAGTGGAAGGTGGTTTTCATGGTTTTCAAAATTTTTTACAAATATAAATCTGAAAAGTGTGGCATGCATATGTATTCAGCCCCCTTTACTCTAATACCATATAAATAAAATCCAGTGCAAGCAATTGCCTTCATTCAGGGTTGTCAAACACAAGGCCCTTGGGCCACAACCGGCCTGCCAAAGGGTCCAATCTGGCCGATGGAGGATATTGGAAAATGTGGAGATTTCAAAAAAGAAGGGCATAATTTTTGGACCTTTAGCTGTATTTTGATCAATTTTAGGTTTTTTTTTAACTGGCAAATACATAACCCACTGTAAGTAAGAAATCAAGAAAGAAAAGTAGTTTTCTTTATTATTTACAATAAAATGTTCTAGTGTTCAAACAGTAAAAAATAGGAAACTTTCTGTTAAGTTACAGATATTTTCTGGTTTTTTTTTTTTTAATTACAGGATGAAGTCCTTTTCTCTTACATAGTGAGCCCAGATTTATATGCTTTACAATGGCAGCATCTCTTTGTAATACAGAAGATGCATTCTTTAAATTGCACTTCTTTTTCTTAAGACGTCTTAGTGATTTAATATGCAGTTAAATGTCTTCGCACCGAAGGTGGGAGGTGGTGGTGGAGTAGGAGGTGATTGTTCTTTATAGGTTATCAGGCAGTCAGTTTACTGGTCTGACACAGTTAAGATGCAACTGGGTTTTATGCAGCCCATGATATGAAATGCATTCGACATCCCTGCACTAAAAAAGATAATATATTAAAAAAAAGGATTATGTGTCATGTGATTTGACTGTCTGTGAAAAATCAACTAAATGCCAACACTGACTGGTGGCTGAAGGAGCTTACACATGAAGTAATGTGAAAGAGTGGGCCAAAATTCTTCCACAACCATGTGAGACTGAAAGTCATACAGAGAACCATTATTTCAAGTTATTAAGGTGGTTCTACAAGCTATGGGGTACCACCCTAATTCCGAGAAAGGTTGTGATGCTGCATAAAAAATAAATAAAAACACAATACAATGATTTCCAAATTTCACAAACCAATATTTTACTCTCAAAAGAAGACAGAAACCTCAAATGTTTGAAGTGAGACATTTACAATTTCATGAAAAATATTAGCTCATCTTGAATTTAATGGCAGCAACACATCTCAATAACATTGGGACAGGGTCATGTTTACCACTGTGTAGCATGGCCTGGTCTTGTATCAACAGTCTGGAAATGTCTGGGAACTGAGGCGACCAGCCTCTGTCTGATATAGGATTCCAGCTGTTCTACAGTCCTGGGTCTTCTTTGTGGTATTTTGTATTTCAGTTTGTGGAAGGTCTGGAGAGCACACAGGCAGGCCAGTCCAGCACCCAGACTATTCTACAATGAAGCCATGCTGTTGGAATAGCTGCAGTATATGGTTTAGCATTATCTTACTGAAATATGAAAAGATGTCATCTGGAGGGGAGCATATGTTGCTCTAAAACTTGTAAATATATTTGAGTACTGAAGGTGCCTTTCTAGATGTAAAATTTGCCAGTAAAATAGACACCAAGCTTTTGAACCGAGTGCTGATAACAAGCCCAGTGGTCCCTCTCTTCTAGTCTGGACAACACCGTGTCCTTTTTCAAAAAAAATTCATATTTTGAATTGTCTGACCACAAAGCAGTTTTCCACTTTGCCTCAGTCCATTTTACATGAGCTTTAGCCCAGAGGAGATGGAGGTGCTTGTGGATTATGTTCATGCATGGCTTTGTCTTTGCTTGATAGAGCTTTAACCTGCATTTATGGATGACACGGTGAACTTTGTTCTCAGACAGTGATTTCTAGAAGTGTTTCTAAGCCCATGCAGAGACTTCCATGACGTGGTTATTTGCAGTGCAGTGCTGCCTGAGGGCCTGAAGATCACTAGCTTCAAACACTGGTTTTCAGCCATGTCCCTTGTGCACAGAGACATTTAGGAACAATATTGGGAAATTGCTCCACAATTTGTTGATGCATTTTCTTGCAGATTACTGAACCCTCTGCCAATCTTTACAATGGAGACTCTGCCTCTCTAAGGTCCTCTTTTTATACCCAACCACATAACTGACATGTTGCCAGTTCACTTAATTAGTTCCAACATGTTCCTCTGCCTGATTCTTTTTAGTACCACTTACTTTTCCAGCCTTTTATGGTCCCTGCCTCAACTTTTTTCCAGACATGTTGCTTTCATCAAATTCAACATGAGTAAGATTCTAATGAAATAGCAAAATGTCTCACTTTAAACATTTGATAGGTTTTCTATGTTCTTTTGTAAATAAAATATTCAGTTAGAAGATGAGCACTGCCCCCCCCAAATAAACAAAAATTTAAAAAAATTGTGTTGTCATCCTAATGCAGTCGCTGACAGAAATTGTAGTAGAGATAAGGATGTCTGGCTACCTTTTTGTGTAAAAGACAGCTTTTTCCTTCTCAATACATCATTGGAAATGTATGACTATGAAATTTTAAACATTATTACATACAGTTAAAACTATTAGTTTCATTATGAATGGAAAACAACACATTTTTAAGTTTCAAAAGACTGATTCCTTCTCATTTACCTCACAGTGCTTTGGTCCACTGCCTACCATTCCCTAACTTTAGTAAGTTGAAGAAGTCCACGAAATGCAATGCAAGGCATGAAACAGGCGAAGCTGGGGCACACATGGAACAGGGAGACAAACATCAATGACGTGACAAAGAACTAAAGTGAGGCACAGGTATAAATAGACTCAGAGTAATAACTAACGAGAAACAGGAGGGTGAGGAGCACAGGTGACATCAAGGAATCACGGGCGATGACAGGAAGCAAAAATAAATACAATGCATAAGACATGACAGATACCAAAATAAGAGAGGAAATGTGCAAAGGCAAACTAAGCACAGAGTAGCTCAAAAACAAATGGAAAACACAGAGGAGGCAGGGAAAGAATTTAAAACATAACTTATTTAAACAGAGTCTAGAACACAATGAAAACTACAGAAAGATACAAAAACCAGAAAAATAACAGAACATGAGTCCCAAACATGCAGGTACAAAGGAAATGAACAAGAACAGAACTAAGCCAGTAATGGCAGCCTAGAATAAAACTGAACATCCAACTATATGAAACTAAAAAACTTAAACAAAAAAAGAGCATGAGCAGGGTTAAAATCTAGAATACACACGTAACCTAAACATTTCAAAAACACAGACCATGACATGCAAATAAATGATGTGTGAGTCATTGATATTTACTTGTACAACTCAGTAAGCTTAAACATATTTACAGTGGTAACCAGACTATATATTTTCAGGTCCACTAACTGCCATTACATGTTGTGCTTCAGTGCAGGTGTTATATTACTACAGGGCAGTGACGCCTCCTAATGTGTGTTTACAGAAGCAGAAGGTCTGTGTGCATTAAAATGATTATAACTCACTGAATTTTCAACCAGTTTTCCAGTGTTTTTTTCTGTTTTATTTGTATCTTTGTAGTGTAGTGGGTTACACATTTGCCTTACATGTAAAAGGTCCCTGGTTTGATTCAAGGTAGGGACACAAGCCCCTCACGCCATGGAGGAATGCCTCAGTTAAGAGCATCTAGCATAAAACCTCTGCTGTGGTGTCCGCTTGGGGAAAATGAAAGGGAGTGGGGTGAAGGTGTGTTAATTTTTCTGATCAAATTTTCTGGTTTCCCGTGACTGGTTGGTGGAATCCCATGTGCCACCCCATTTAATAAATCCTGGAATAGCAGTACAGTCAGTACTGGTGTCACTGAGTGACAAGCTGACTTTCTATAAATCTTTGATGTTATATCAAAACTGTTTTCACTACATGTGTTTGGACTGACAGTAAAATGACTATGATGATATAAAGAAGACCACTGCTGAGCAACAGTATAGTCATCCTTTACATCATTTATCTTTTACACTTTAACATAAATAAAGGACTTGTGGTTTGAGGATGAGTTTTCACTTTCTGGTCCTATTTCTGATCCTGTTGACTTCATAAAATACACCAATACACACACAAACACACAAACCGGAACACACGTACAAACACAGGATACAGTCGATGAGGCTCCACTAATTAAAACTGAATCCAAGCTCTTCACTCCCTTAATGCACACACCACACACACACACACACACACGGTTACAAATGCGTCTCACACATACAGTTAAAAGTCTGCCAAAAAAATCGGCGAGGGCCAAATCTACTCTGAGAGGAAGGGAGTGACTTCCCTTTCATGAAACCCTGGCCGAACACTGTCGAGTCATTATTAGCTTAGATAAAAATACAAACACATGACCTCATTACAAAGCAGCTCAAGTGATCACCGACTTCTGAAGAATTAAAGACTAGTAAGAACAGCAAGAAACGAAAACATTTGCTTTTACTTCCATCTGACATTTCCTCACTCTATTGCATGCATCTGCTCTTTTTTTCGGTAGCAGATAATCAAACCATCAGACAGGAAAATGCACATGGGAGGCTGTATTGATAGCACAGGCTCAATACTGAGGGGTCAGTGAGTACAAGAAAACAAGAGTGAGGGAGATCACAAGAGACAAGAGACACAAGAGACACAAGATCAGATGATAAGCCTCACTCACTTGCTGTTGCCGTGACTGTCATGATTCATCTCCAAAAAAAACCCATAATTCAGTAAGCATTAAAAACATGGGCTCCTGTATGGAGAGGAAATTGCAATACAGCAATGCAAATGAGCATGCTTCACATGAAACGATAACCTTCCTCAAATCAATATGTACATATAGAAATAAACATAAATGCTATACTTCTATTGTCTTTGTTAGAGCCAGAAAAGCAATGTTGTCAACTCCCCCAGTGTGAATATTTAAATTTGTTCCTCTCTCTACCAGTTAAATATTCTGCACCCCTTTCCTTTTTCTCCAGGTCTACATTCCCACATTTTTACTGCTCAAAATATGCAAACGAAAGGTTTTATTTTGGCCATCTTTCTAGCAATCCTGCAAGCTGTTCTGTTGGAAAGCTCACTTGATCCTCCAGCTCTCAACTTGAACTTTACTAACCCCTATTTCTTATTTACTGTGCAAACAACTAACTGAAAACACTTTGCTGTTTTCTTTTAGTCTGCTTTGTCATCTGCTTTGTGGACAAAGGACATTTTTCATTTTTCAAGGTGCTCTTAGAGGGGTATGGATGAGCTAATTACTGGGGCAATCATTCCCACATCAGGAAATGGAGCACTAATTAAAGCCTTGAAATTCATATCACTTGTATTGTGGACAATCCACAGCAAAAAAAAAAAAGAAAAAAAAAGAAAAAGAAATAAATTGAGTAAATTAACAAAATTATTCACTAATCTTGCTTAAAATATTTACGTAGTCATTTAGCTTTAACTTTATTTAATTCTTGGAGAATAGTGCCACCTTGTGGCCAAATATACCAAGCGTCTTGCATTTCTTTTTTTTTATACTAATAATGTATGAAATTAGGAGCGTAGAAAGCATTCAAATCCAGACTGTAGAGACAACATGAGCCAAGAAAGAGAATTAGACCAAACATCCCCGAGTGAATACGACAAAATGCACTCAAGTCAAACCCCCTAAAAAAAACAAAGTTTTTGGCCTTAAGAACATTGCCTTGTATATATGTTTCAGTTCTACAAGAAAATACTGTTTTTGTGATTTTTCTTTAAAATGTTCCATTTTATTTAATGTGTTACTTCTTATTTCATTGTAATTCTAAGTTGTTTGGAAAAAATAAGCCTTTGCAGAACTTGACTTATTTCCAATTTGAAAAAATGGAGGGTGGAATCACCTTGTGAAAACCTCTTTATTCAGTGTGCTCATAGTATATTCTCTTTCCAGAGACAGACTCCCTCCAGAGTCATCTCTAACCAGAGACAGATAAAGGCTGTCTCTGGTTAAAGACAACTGTATGAAACAGCATTAGGACCACATTAAGAAAAAATTACGAAGATTTTTTTTTTTAAGGGTTTGCATTTTGAGAATGAAGATACAATTTTGAAAATGGTTGTCCTTTAATGCCAAACTATTACCATTAGTGCACTGCTGATGGACCTGCTGCAAAATAATTTGTGTAACTGAATTAGTGAAATCGTATTTCAGAATCAGTTTTAATAACAGTATTTCTCTTTTAGCACATAAATATAACAATTATCAGGACTTTGAAGACATGTTGCAGAAAAAAACAAACAAAATAATTTTTGAAATTAACTGAGTTTGTTGCTAAAATATATATTTTTAATCCAGAATCCTGGAATATTAGAAGGCACACTGGGAGGCCCTCATACTTTAAATAGTAAGGTTGAGTGTCTCTATGAGAGACAACTTAGCAAAAACATTAAATGGTGTCTTTAGTCACTGTGTTACTATCAGCCTGTCAAAAAAACACAATCTGTTTACTTTTCTTCAGTTGAATCTACTAAAAATGCCAGAGATAACACAGTTTGATTGTCAGAAAATAGCATTTTTGCACCAACAATTCCTACAGAACTATCAGTTGGAAACATGGCATATTACAGCATAGTGTGCAGTGTGTTCTTAGAAAAACTGAGGAAACTGGACAAGTGAAGGACAAAAGAAGAAGTGGAAGGCTTATAAAAATGTCTACAACAGATTAACAGTGTCTGACAGTCATGCCCTTAAGAAATAAGAAAAACCACCTGACACAGGACCTGAGCAATGAATGTGAACTTAATTGAAGATGAGCAAAAAAACAGCCAGTGTCCAAAGAAAAACTTTGAAAGACCTCCAGAAAGCCTGGAGAACTACTGCTGAAGACCATTAAAAAAAAGAATTACAAAAACCTCAGGCTCCTTAGAACCAACATATAAAGACATGAGGGGCGCCTCAAGACTTTTGCACAGTACTGAACAAAGAAGTCATAAAGTTTGGAATTTTGTTCTTTTATAGGAATGCACAGGGCACATTCATTACTGGTTTGGATTTATTGTGCTAAAAATTAAATAGATCTCTAATTCTGTCTCTTGGCTCTCCTCTTTAGATAAGTAAATTGGGGGGAAAATTGTCATTGTTTTATATCAGATAATTAAAACTTTTAAGTTCATTTTCACACCTCTACTTCACTTGGTCCACACTAAAGAAAAATAATGCATAGGTATCTGACCCCAACCTCAACAACAGGACCACTCTCAGTATTGACCAAGTGTGTGTGCTATTGGAACTGTGTCTTAACTCCACCTATTTCAC